>CAOLHI010002416.1:0-259485 GCA_948474755.1 Ctenosaura bakeri | reverse complement strand
CTTCCCCAGCTTCCCAATACCAAAGCTGTTTTTAAAAACTTCCAGCTAGACAAGGGATATGGAAGAAAAGAGGATGTGCTCAGTGGACAAAAAAATACGTTCTAAAAAGGAGCTTCTTTGTCCGTAGCCTTGTTAACGGAAGTATACCTATACATTGCACATTGTGTTTTATTTCACTATTTCATAAAAAGAAATGTTGCATTAAGGTTTTCTGTAATATGCAAATGAATCTAAATATAATTAATTCAGTAAAAGGCATGATTAAATCAGAATTATCTAATCAGTAGAGATCCCACTAATAATTAGCATCCACAGTTTTGAGGTTATCTATGCATTTTTCTATAACAAAGACTTGTAGAGGCAAACTTTGAGATGTTATTTTTTGAGGGAGAGAACTAACAACATTACGTTATTCCAAGCATCCCACAGGTCATTATTTGTTATTGTTATGCCACTCCAGAAAGGTAACTGATTCATTTACATGTTACTAACAAAGTACAATGTTACTATTGTGACATAAGGGCATACACAAAACTGCTATTTCCTCCCAGTGGCCAACACACCTGGTGACCTTAGGAATTCTGAGAAAAATGCAAAAGGTATTATAAAACAAGGTCTCCTGACTGCCACTCAGGGCAACTATCCATGTGACCTTTCTCCCTTTCCCTTGCGTTGCTCAAACCAAGTCAGCCCACGCACCCAGTAATGGGTAATAGGTGGTTCCCATTCCACCAAAAAGAACTGAGTCACGGACATGCCTATTACAGGCATAAAAATAACACAATTCTGGCTTGTTACTGCAAAAAAGGAACTAGTCGTCAAAGGAGGCCATTAGAAAAATGAGCAGTTTTCTATCTTTGCATGAAGTATTAATAGAGACAGATTATGTAATGGTTAAAGCGTTGGACTGGAATTTAGGGGATCCAGGTTAAGTCCCACTGAGCCAGGTGATGTCGGTAACAGAGAAAGCTTAGTAAACATAATTTCTAACAAGGAAGATAGTTCCTTCTAAGTGTTTTGTTTTGTTTTTCAACTCTTGCTAACCTGAGCTAATAGTGCTAATGACTTGAAATTCTGGGAAGAGTCATCTAAATCATCTGGAGGGCAGCTATGCGGGGAAGGCTGCTCTATATCATTTCCTAGTAGGGTCTGACAATACAACCTAAGGGAAGAGAGGAAGGCCAGAAGGTACTTCAGGAAAAAGTACACAGTTAATTGTGCTGAATACAACCTGATGTGAATCTTATTACTGACATATAGAATAGAACAGGACAGGAGGGGTGGCATCTTGCCTTTCTCAGCAGGCTCAGGGAAAAGCAGCCTGTTGCAGTCTCTCCCAGCTTTTGGGGTCCTACCTCATTAACACCTTTGTCCATTTTGATACACTCTTATGTTGATTCACCATACATGTCACAGCTTTCATCTCTGAAGTTCTAGAGGGTGTGTTAACAGATGTACAGTAGGGGATATGACTTGGAATCTATCCCACAGTAGTGATGGGGAAGGTGTGGCCTTCTCAATGTCATTGGACTGAAGGTCCTATCAGTATGGGCTAATATAACCAACGACGAAGGATCGTGGGAATTTCAGTCCAACAACATCTAAAGGACCACATGTTTCTTATCTCTGTCCTAACAGGTTGTTTTCTACATTGTAATGAGGAACTATCCTGGGGTAGGCATCATGTCTGCACAGACTGCAAGCAGGAGCTGATTAAAAAGGTTCCTTTCAGATACATTTCAAAGTTAGTAGAAGTGTTTTCTCATTTTTGGTTTCCATTTTAAGAAGACATCACCTGGCAAGGGCTCACATACTAATACTGCAAGAGACATCCCCACCCCCAGCAAATCTTTTCATAAGGAGGACTTCAGCTTATGGTGGCAAGACGAACTGCTGAAGTCCTTTCTCACTAGAGCTTTAGAAATAATTGTGTTGCTAAAACAAAGAATGGCTGAGTGGAAGCAGGCAACCAAGAACGTATTTCTGTTCAAGAGGATTATGAACTCAGTACTGGTACTGAAAACAAATTCCTGGGCAAAGAGGCACCCTGTTCCTGAAAGCTAACTGGATGCACTTGGTTCCAGTAGGTGGACTCTGGAATTCTAATAAGAAAACAAAAGTAGATCCCATAAGTCTAAGATCATCCCATTGTGATTTAGGCAAGAAGTCTCTTCATTATCACCAGATACTATTATCAGGGCTTATTTGGGCTTAGTCTATGTAACAGGATTGGGCAATGGGCTAGGAGTGAGGAGGTGCCATAGATGCACTGATGTTTGGTAGCTGCCAAGGACTATCCTTGAGCCATTGTGGTTCCTAGTGCCACCACAGTTCCTGCCAAATTATGGAAGCAACTCTAGAGGATGCCTATGGTATATGAGGGTACCAAAAACTCCTTCTGCATTACAGAGTGTTTCCTTCCTTTGCAGAAGGAAAATAAGAAAACGAGGGCATGGCAGAAAAAAAATTGGCATTGTTGTTTTGGTAGTCCTACTGATATCAAAGCTGGCTACAAATGGCATTGCCTGGGGTCTCAAAAATGGCCAGGAGGGGCCAATATGTTGTCTGCAGTCCCCATGTTGCTGAGCACATACAAATCACACACATCCCCATTATGTCTTAGGAAACACAGTGATGTAGTAGGCCAAGAGCTGAGATGTTTAACATTGCAGGCTCATTAACCTGAATCCTTATTTCAAGATGTTCTCACTTTTATATACCTCTGGGAAGTTACATTACATGTTTACAGGTTATTCCTCTATAAAGTTAGATCTGAAGAGTAGTGTGCCTGCTTTTTGATATTACCAATACAATCACCTCTTTCAATATACACTATCAAATATACAATATTGAACATTGTACAGTCAGTTTGTGACTAATACCTGTTTGTATTGTATCTGTGGGGCCCTACACCTGAACACTCATCTTTTAGGAAACTGAACTTCAGTGTTCCAAGAGTTTTCCTGTAATGGTACACAGGTCATATGAGCTTCCTGCTTACATGAGTTGTTAAACCCACAAGAGGGGAACACTAGTGGTCCTTTGCTAGGCTACAAAGGATTTTCAAGTGTACCTCTCCAATAAGGTGATGTTAACATTTGAGAAGGCACAGTGTCTTGGGTCAGTCATTTTCCTAGAAGTGGAAGCTGCATTCTGAAATTAAACTATATGGAGGCAAGAGCCATTACAGTTGTTTTTTGCCTGCAAAATTAAACCAAAAGGAAGTGACACCAGATTGCTAGGATGGGGTCTGGAGACTCGGGTTTGCCATGCAGAATCTATACTCAGAATTTTAGTATAGGAACATTGCAACAAATTGGACTAAAATGTTTTACTTGAAATCATCCGCTACAATTTTTTTTTAAAAAAAACCTGTATGTATATATGAAAGTTTGCAAATCATCTGGGGTACACTCTCACACACGCAGGACAAAGGGGATGTAAACACACCCCAGACTGTACATGTGAAAAGCTTGCCAAAAACCTTGGAGCTGGGCTTTCTGAAGAATTTTGGGGGCTCAGCTCCAGGAAAATGGAAAGTTTTATGTGCAAATCTGCATATGAGCTTGCTACAATTTGCAAGATATGATTTGTCACTGCGGCTTGCAAATACTCCCTAGGAGTTCTATATACAGTTGGTCGTCCAGATTCACTAGGTTTAGGGGCACAGGACCCTCACAAAAGTGGAAAAATCACAATATCAAAATGTGTGTGTGTCTGTGGGAAGGGGGCTGAGGCATGATAAGGAGAACAGGCACCCAGAGTGCAAACCAGGTCAGGGAAAGGAGAAGGAAAGGGAGTGGGTTGGAATAGTACCTCTATACTTCCTCTTTCAGCCATCTCTTTCCTTGGGTGCAGGGGGTCATTGGGGGAGAGGGTTTATAATGTTGAGAAATCAGGCTGTGAGCAATCTTTAGCTGACCAGGCAGTAGCTGGTGAAGGAGGAGGACCAGTGATGGGTTTTTAAAGGGCTGTGCAGCCTGATGAGAGCTGCCAAGAGTAAAGGTTCCCCTGGAAAAGGAGCACTTAAAGTGGGGAGGGGGCAGGGATTGAAGAAACTTGCAAATAATCAAATCCATGAAAGTCAAACCCATAAATGTAGAAGGCCAACTGCATTTATTTAGCTTCTTTGTTCCCTCCCAGTGATTGTGGCGGTGGGGCTCATCCTCCACTCTGTTCTACATCTGCTTTCTGGCTAGAAGCAAGCGGGCTAGGTTAGGTTTTCCTTATCCCATCTCCCCAAGTAAATGAGAACAGCCCCTTCATCTCAGAACAGACCCTCAGCTAAGATTTCCACACAGGAAAATATGTTGTATGTGTACATTCATGTTTAAATGACAAGGTGTGACTGACAGTGGTTTGTACTTAATGTATAACACAAAGGACATTTCCACACTAGACTGTTACAGTGCTATGATTCCACTTTCAACCTCCTATGGAATCCTGGGGTTTGCAGTTTAGGAAGGAGCCTCAAGCAGGTTGAAAGTGAAATCATAGCGCTGTAACAGTCTAGTGTGGAAATGGCCTTAATGATAATCTCCAATGGTCATCACTAGGTCTCAGGTTTTGGCCCAGAAGCCTGAAGCCCTGGGATGATTCCAAAACTGGAAACCCTAGTCTTTACCACAGCCTTCCCAAATAGCTCCCAATAACCAATTTGTTAAAATTTAACTCACTGTTATTATTACTTCCACTTACTTGTCCCCCAAAACAAAAAAAATGTACAAAGGTATAACTCATAAAAGAACAAAACAGCACTCTTTTAAACTCTGTCAAACAACCATGAAATAATCTTGTCATCATCAACAATATAGTCAACATTTTTTCTTCAAAGCTGTAATCTTCAATAGTTTTGGAAACTCCTGTATGTGTTCTGCAGGGGTGTCCTAAGACATTTTATTGCATCAGGAAAAGCAAAAGATGGCATCCCCTGATCATTCCATGTGCAGAAGCCGGCGAAACTGACAAGCTGTATATTTTAAATTCTTTAATATTGTTATTTAGTTTACATCTGTTTTAATTTATTTTAATACTGATCTTTTAATGTTAGCTTTTTAAATATGTTTTAACTACAGTATATTTTACTCATTTTAATGTGTAAGTCTCCTTGTATCCAAACTTTGGGAGAAAGGCAGGATATAAATAAAGATAAGAACAACAGCAGCAGCAGACAGCGGAAGTATCTACTACTTTCCCTTCAAGAGAAAACTACTCTAAAGAAAATTGCAAAGGGCTGTTATGCAACTTGTATAGAAACGGAGACAGAAATGAAACTGTTACAGACTACCTCTGATTCTGTCATTACAGAATAGTCCAGGGCTGACAATCATGATTTCCTCACAGGTTTGCAGCTCCTAGCATTCCTCACAATAGCTATGCCAGTTAGAGCTGCTAGGATCTGCAGTTCAACTTAAATTGGAGGTATGCATGATTCCACATCCTGGAATAATTTCTTTGAACCTGTGGTTTTCAAATTTTGGCCGTACAGATATTTTGATCTTCAACTCTCAGAAGCCTGGTCAGAATTCAGGGTTTATGGAAGTAAAATTTAAAACACCCAGAAGACCAAAGATGAAAAACAATTGAATGGAGGCTTAAAGAAGAAGTGAAATTTCTGAATTTCATGGCAAGTCAGTAACTTCAACCACAAAGCATGTCCTTGTACTTAGTGATTAAGACCAGCTGACGCTGATGCAGACAACATCTGCCTGTTCAGCAAACTATAGTGAAACATGTGATATCATTGCCATAGAGCTGATGCAAACATTCAGAACAATCCCATGCTACAGTCCTGTATGTAATAGTTGTTGGATTGGAGTTATTTGTGCTGGTGGCAGAGAAGGGATTTAGACATATTCGCATGTCAAAAATTCCTTCCCTATAGAAGAAAGAACCAAGTCAGGAAGAAGACTGTGGCAAATTCACATAACTTGCTTGGAAGTTTTATTCCTCATTACATTACAATCATTCAAACCCTTTCCGCAACTCACCTGCATCAGACACGATCACGTGGCGATCGCACAAGAGCCTCTCTCATGTCCTTGCTGCTTCTGCTCTCCAGGAGTTGCCTACCAACTGGCAGGCAGTGTGAGGGCTCCGCCATTTCCTTCCACAGCGCACCGGGTTTTTCCCAGGCTATGCTGGAGCACAATGTGCGAGGGCCGCAGCTCCAGAGGCTCCGCATGTATGGTAAGTGCTGTGGGGCCCCGGAGCAATGTGCAATTGAGCACCGTTTTCAGCTAAAAGCCGAAAATGATATAGTGTGCAATTGGCGCCTGCTGGCACTGGCAGTGTCATGCAATTGCGAGGACATCGTCTGAAACGCTCCTCGCAATGCACAATGCTCCGGAGGCCCTTTTGCATGAAAAATGCCATGCAAAAAGGGCCTGACAGGTTATATTACTGGAAGAATGGTGGGATATAATAAATATTTATGTCTTTATTATTGAGAAAAGGAATAAAAAATAACTTTTTTTTGCAATAAGTTACTTCCAAACTCTCATCATAATGGCCAGCAGTAAAGCTACTGGCGTCCCACAAATGTTTGAAACTTCAGCTCCTTTAAGCCTGTAGTCAGGAATCCTTGCAGTTGTAGCATAAAACTACAGAGAGTGGGTGGGTGGGGATGGCACTAAACTGGACAAGGCTGCAGCTGTACATAATTTCCTTTTTAACTCTTGTTTTCCTCAGCCTACCACGAATAAAACAAAAATCATAGCTTAAAGCCAAGTTTCAGTCAGATGCTTTATGGACAAAGACATTCTAAACTGGATTCCCAGAAGCAATGACACTGATAAGGATGTAGACAGAGCTGTAAATTTTAGAGAAGTTGCATGATTTTGTAGTTCTGACTCATAATTATTTGACTTCAGTTTACTGCTAAAGTTTTCGAAGATGAAAGTCATACGTCAACAGCCCTAGACTTGTTTCCTAATTTCTTCTTTGCACAAATGTTTGAAACAGAATTCAACCTGTAAAGAAAAAGGAAAAAGGTTTCTATGTCTTACACCTCAGACTAAGCTTTGACCTATCATATATTACAGTGATGTAGACTCAAGTCAATAGACTCTGCCTCAAATTGGACTTAAGTTGCTTCAGTGACTCTACTCAGACTCGACTCAGCCATAAATGATGCACTGACTTGACTCGACTCAAGACTTGTATATTTTTAATGACTAACTTGATGCCCTTGGTTCAGTAACATAACACATTCATCCAGAAACCTTATGACTTTGAACGCCTCCATCTCTTTTTGCCTACTAGTCACATGACAATCTCTCTGAAGCACAAAGTGTGGGTGCATTTCTCAGAGGGGAACAGCAAACAGGTTAGGCAATGGACTTGAGGCAGACTTGAGGTCTGCTCAGCAGCCTGTCCCCGCTGTTTATCGGAGGAACCTTCTAAAATATTTCCTAAGAGTGAAAGACAAGACTCGCCTGCATAGGGCAGGGTGCATTTCTCAGAAGGGAACAGCAAATGTGTTAGTCAATGGGCTTGAGGAAGAAGGATCCTTCCTTTTAAAGCTTTTGAATCTTCAGTAATGGGGAGTGAGATAGGATCTTATTCTTCACTTCCAAAGCTCCAGATGGCAAAATTGCAAATGTGGAGAGCTGACTCCGTTTACATTGTTTAAACTGAATTTATTTCAATCTATCCATTAATTCTGAAATTTTGGTTGGGGTATAAAGTTGGCTTCCAGACTTGAGACTTGACTTGAAAGTATCTTCAAGGACTTGAGATTTGACTTGAGACTCGAAGGTAGAGACTTGAGATTTGACTTGAGATTTGGAGTAAAAGACTTAAATATATCACTAACGTATTGTACATCTCCATGACTGGAAGATTCCCTTTTGAGATCGACAGCAATGATCTCTAGCCAAAGCCACTGTTTGTGCAATGGCTATTCTTGCACAAATATCATACAGGACAACTGCAGGTGTGAAACTGAGGGGTATACCCCTCACTGGGTAATCCCGAATGATATACACTCTTTCATGAGGGGATAGTCTGCACATTGGCATTGAATGTCCAATCCAATGCTTCGTTTGGGTAGGGGACATTCCAAAGTAAGGATTCACAGGGAAATAATAGCCAAAACATTATAGAAAAGATTACAGAACACACTCTTTCAAATCTCCCTCTCTCTGTATATATGCATGTACCTCATAATAAACACCAGCTTGACCCCAATCATATGCTGAAATACTCAGAGGGGTGTTCTGTACACAGTCACATATAATTGTGCATCTTGAAGGTAAAATGAAAGGGGGAGGGGGAGAAAAAAAGAAGAAGAGAGAAGAAGAAGAAGAAGAAGAAGAAGAAGAAAATGTGGCAGCTCCTTTAAGACTAACTGGTTTTTATTTTAGCATGCGCTTTCATGGATATAAACTCACTTCTTCAGATGCAGTACTGAGTAGAATTAAGGCCTCGGGTATAAAGCATATTTATTTAGTTGTGGGATGGAATGTAATAGGAACCAGAAAGATGCAAATCATGACCCTTGACCTAAATTTCTAAAGGGCTGGGCAAAGAACCTTTTCTCTCAGTCATGGAGGTATAAGACCCTATGTAGTACAAAGCTTATCTTATGGTTCCGAGGTAAATACAATAAGTGGCCAGAATCCTATATGGGAGTTCCAGATGCATAACCGAGGCCATTTCCACACTACACTGTTATAGTGCTATTATTCCATTTTCAACATCTTGTGGAATTCTGGGCTTTATAGTTTATTGAGGCCAAAGAGCTCTCTGGCTAAGAATTCTAAATACTCTTCCCTACACTGCAAACCCTAGAATTCCATAGGATGTTCAAAGTGGAATAATAGCACTATAACAGTGTAGTGCGGAAATGGCCCTACATTTATGCACTAATAACTGTTATGCATTCATGGTCCCTATGTAGCCCCTAATTTAGGAGCTGCGTAAGGACTACGAAAGTCCCACAATCTACACTCATCAGGCAGCAGCCTCTGTGATGCGTAGGAGTCTGTTCCCATCGCTTGGGAAGCAGCTGGCTGCCATTCCCAACTCTTTGCATAAGCAAAATCTGCCATGAAGGGGAATTGTGACAGGGACCCTGTTTCTGCTTGTCATAATGGGGATCGTTCATGGGAGGGGGTGGAAAGGCAATTAGGTGCTTCCTGAGTGACAGTGGAACACAAAGCCATAAATTACATTGGCTGCTTCCCAGTAAGTGGGGATGATGGAGGCTGAGCCGGAATTTACTGCCTAACACAGTAATTGTGGTGCCTATGCATACATAAAGACCATACAAGATTCTGGTAGATCATAAGCTGAACATGAGTCAGCAGTGTGATGCAGCAGCCAAGAAAGCCAATGCGATTCTTGGTTGCATCAAATAGGAGTATGGTGTCTAGATCAAGGGTACCACTCTATTCTGCATTGGTTAGACCCCATTTAGAATACTGTGTCCAGTTCTAGGCACCTCAATTCAAGAAACATATTGACAATCTGGAACATGTCCAGAGGATGGCGACCAAAATGGTGAAGGATCTGGAAGCCATGTTCTATGAGGAGCAGCTTAAGGAGCTGCGTATGTTTAGTCTGCAGAAGAGAAGGTTAAGAGGGGACATGATAGCCATGTTCAAACATTTGAAGGGATGTCATTTCGAGGAGAGAGAGGACTTGTTTTCCGCTGTTCCAGAGACTAGGACAAGAAGCAACAGATTCAAGCTGCAGGAAAGGAGATCCCACTTGAACCTCAGGAAGGATTTGTCTGGTAGTGGAATATGTTGCCTCAGAGTGTGGTAGAGTCTCCTTCTTCGGAGGTTTTTAAGCAGAGGCTGAATGGCCATCTGCTTTGATGTGTGTTCCTCCACGGCAAGGGGGTGGACTGGATGGCCTCTGTGGTCTCTTCCAACTCTATGATTCCACAAAATGCTGATAGAATCCCAAAGTCTATTCACAATTCTGTATGCCACAAGTAGAGAGTAGGAGCGAATGAAGGATACCATGCCAAGAGTCCTAGTCCGTTTACACTTTAGTTATAGCACTATGATACCACTTTAACTGCTATGACTACTTCCTATAGAATCTTGAGGCTTGTTGTTTGTGGAAGTACTAGAGCTCTCTGGCAGAGAAATCCAAATACCTGTCCCTGAACTGCAAATCCTAGGGTTCCATGTGATGGAGCCACTGGAGTTAAAGAGTAACCATAGTGCTGTAACTGCATAATGTGAAATGGAGACTTATGAAAGGGCGACCCTCATATGATATGGACTTTATATCCTACAGCCTACATGACTCCTTCAGAAGACAGGATATACACCATTCTCTCCCTATGGCACATTTTGATAGAGGTATTCAAGGTATTCTTGACTGGTACCTCTTAATGGCCACAACACATGGAGTTTTGCTATTCCTGAATCATCTTTTTGAGTGTAAGAAGAAGAGGAAAAGAAACTGATAAGGTAACTCCCCAAGCCCAGGAAGATAGGTGAGGCCTTTCAGCAGCTATCTGGAACCTGCCTAGGTATGAAGCCAGGTATAAAAGAATTTACTGGCACTTTCATTATTAACTGAGCTCCTCAGGCACAGGCCACTCCCTGCTCCATCAAGCACTGAATCAGAATCCTGCAAAACCTGTTTATTACCTCTGGTTTCTAAGCATTTATACTGAGGGTGACCAATTAACTAGCAGTAGTAAGCTGGCAACTGCTGAAGTGCAGGAGTGAAAGTGTGCACAGTATATAATACATAACACAAATGAAAGAACAGCAGAATATAGCATAATTCTCCTTTTAATATGATTACCATAATGGCAATCCCATGTACAGCAAACTTGAGTTTAAGCTCCTTTGAATGTAATGGTGTTTACATATAACTAGTTAGTTTCATTTTGTAAAACACATTTTAAAAAGTTTTTAAACAACCTTCAAATAGGTAAAATGTAACATTTAACTTTTCATTAGAAATACAAACAATCCTGTTAAAAAAAGACATCATCACGATTTAAACTAATGGAAGTAGAAAACTTCTAAAAGAAAAGGAAATAAGTTGCCAGCTTTTACTTATTTATTTTCATTATTTTCCAGTTCCTCTGTCAGAAGTAGGAATGATGTGGCCCTCTAGATGTTTCTGGACTGCAGCTCCTAGCACTCTTCACCATTTGCGATGCTTGTTAGGACTGCCAGAATTTGCAGTTTAAAAACATCTGAATGATTCTGCACAGTTTCCACAACTCCTCTATGTGAATCTGTTTCAAACAACAAGTACTGTAAAATGTGAAAGCCTTATCACCCCAGTTCAACTGCTAGTGTAAGGATCTATTACTTTCATAGCAATTCTGGTAGATAATGTTACTGCCTCTGCTTTGTTAGTTCAGTACATATTCCCTTCTACAACATCATGATGGGGGCAGCTTCTGTGTCTTTAACACACCCCTTGCAAACCTGGTGGTGTCCTTCAGATGTGTCTGGATGACAACAACCATCACCCCCATCTGGAAGGGTCCAGTTTTGGGAAGATTGCTTATATAGAAGTTTGATAAACAGGAATCAGCAGGTAAAGCCTTTCATTACATGGAAATAAGTATGTTAATTGCTCACTGCTGTTTCAGACCCAAAACTGAACTAGTGGACCCAGTTCAGAAGGCTGCAACTCCATCCATTTCACATAACAGACTTTCTTTTCCAAATTTCTTTTCTAGGCTGAAACGTTATACAGAAGAATCTTCCATACAAGGCATAATCTGAGCATTGATCTTGAGCTGAGTGGCTGGTTTCAATCCTAAATATGTTTATATAGGGCCAGACTTTCCCCTGAAAATAATGTGAAGATATAATAGGAATGAATCCCTCTCTGAGAATGAGGACGGAACGCTTCCTACGTTACTGAATAGCCACTACCTGTAACCACTGAAAAATAAGCTTATGTGCCACATATCTGAAAGTGTTCCTGTTCTCTTAAGAAGCAGACAGAAGTGCTGAATTGGAACAAAGTGTACATTGCAAGGGTTGTGTGTTTGGGAAAAGGGCGTACTAAGGCAACAAAGTGAAAAGTAATTGTTATTGTTTTATCTCCTTTGTTTCCTCAAGTCATCTAAAGTAAGGGCATAGCAACTGAATAAGGTGATGCCTTATTGTTTTTGAAAGTTTAATATTAACCCACTGTAGTTCCACATTTGATCAGAACAGTGCCAGAGGGAGAGGAGTGCCCTTTATCCTCGCTTTCAGTATTCATGAGTAAGGCCATTTCCGCACTAGACTGTTATAGTGCTATGATTCCACTTGCAACATCCTATGGAATCCTGGGGTTTGCAGTTTCGGGAGGGGCCAACCAGATTCCATAGGATGTTGCAAGTGGAATCATAGCACTATAACAGTCTAGTGCGGAAATGGCCTAAAACTGCCCTGCAAGGCAAATAGCCAAATAGCCACAAAACAGCCATTTTATTCAAGAAATCTATTACCAAAGCAAATGAACAAGCAAACAAAAACTCCATCAGTCATTTCACACACACACACAGACACACACACACACACAGAGTTGCCCTAGTTTTCTTCTAGGTTGATGCTTGGATTGAAAGCTATGTTTTGACATTAGCTGATACTGATGAAATAGTCATAGGTTTGGGCTATGAAATACAGTAAGTCATAAATATAATAATTTAAATCAATTTTTGCCAGGTAACCTTGGTACTCCTCCTCCCGGAAGTTGTTATTTTCTTGTGCCTTTCATCTCACAGAACTGTACATAGTTCTCCCTGTCCCACCATTATCCTCACAAGAAGCCTGCAAGGTAGGTTATCCTGAGTTTCTGTGTACATGCAACTGGACCAAGGTTAGCCAATGAGTAAAGATTCGACCCTGAGTGTCCCTCAGGCCAGTGCTGACACTGCCTCAGGTTAGAAGGTGAGTATGATTTAGTTCTAGTATCTCTATACTGAGGATCCATCAGGTAATGTTGGTCAGGGGACATTTATCTCCAGGTGACTGCTTGAGCTGAGAGAAGTGTGGCCAGCTCTATTTCAGATACTCAGAAATTCATCGCAGGGTCCATTCACACTATAGAATTTTAGTGCTATTTTAGTGCTATTATTCCATTTGAACTGCCATGGTTCCATCCTGTGGAATCCTGGTATTTGTAGTCTGGTGGGGGCACTACAGCTCTTTGACTAAGAATTCTAAATGCCCCTCTCTATACTGCAAATCCCAGGATTCCATGGGATGTTGCAATGACAGTTAAAGTGGAATTGCTGTTTTGTGCCTTCAAGTTGCTTCTGACATATGGCGACCCAAAGGCAAACATATCACAGGGTTTTCTAGGGTTGAAAGTATGCCCAAGCTCTCCCAGTCGGTTTCCATGGGCCAGCAGCGAACTGAACCCTGGCATGCAGGGTTAAAGTCCAGTGCTCAAACCACTATACCATGCTGGTTTTCTAGACTAGAATATAACCATATAATTAAAGAGCCAGCATGGTGTAGTTGTTTGATTTTTGGACTACCACTCTGGAGACCAGGATTCGAATGCCCTCTGATCCACAGAAACCCACTGGGTGACCTTGGGCAGGTCACGCTCTCTCTCAGCCTCAGACGAAGGCGAAGGACAAATATTGCAAAACACACACATACACACACACACACACACCTGGTTTACCTTGGGTCATTTCTGCACTACAGTTATAGCCAATTCCACTTTCAACCTCCTGTGGAATTCTAGGGTTTGTAGTTTACTAAGGCCAAAGAGCTCCCTGGCTGAGAATTCTAAATGCTCCAAACTGCAAACCCCAGAATTCCACAGGAGGTTGGAAGTGGAATAAGAGCACTATAACAGTGGCCATTTCCTCACTAGCCTGTTATAGCTCCTCTGGAATCCTGGGGTTTGCAGTTTCGGGAGGGGCCGGGGAGGATGTTGAAAGTGGAATCATCGCGCTATAACAGGCTAGTGCAGAAATGTAGTGCCAAAACGGCCTTAAGGAGCTTGTGAGTCGTAAATTACTTGAAGGCACGCAAGAAACAACAAGCTCTGTCGCTGTGTAGTGTGAAGGGGCTGCTGGTGAGGGTGTAAATGTGGAAAAAAACTGAAATCTTTAAACTTTCAGCTTCAGTGCAGTCCCGCGTACTTTCAACTGGAGTCCAGTTTTACAACAGTATTGCGTTGATCTGTCCAAATGGAGCGCCTGAGCGCGCCTACCTGGAACTTAAGTTGCACTGAGTTCAGTGGGAGACTCCATTTCCGCACTAGCCTGTTACAGCGCGATGATTGCACTTTCAACCTCCTCTGGAATCCTGGGGTTTGCAGTTTCGGGAGGGGCCGGCCGGCCCCTCCCGAAACTGCAAACCCCAGGATTCCAGAGGAGGTTGAAAGTGCAATCATCGCGCTGTAACAGGCTAGTGCGGAAATGGCCACTGAGAGTATCGTGCTTGGGACTGGGTTACAGAAGACTTGACTTCCTCATCGCAGAGACGCATCAGCCCTCTCCACCCGTGATGTCACCTCGGGACAGCCTCTTCAGCTGCCCTCCCACTGAGGTGGCGGAGCGGGAGGGGGAGGACAGGGCGCTGAAAAGAAAATCTGGGTTTGCAGTATCTCTGCCGCGAGGTGCGATTCTCATCCAAGTCCTTCTCCTTTTTCCTTCTTGAGGCTTTCCTTTTCCTCGTGCGCAATCAGCAGCAGGCACGGAGAGGAACTGCCTGCCTTTGTGAAGCCTGCCGCGCAAGAAGAACTTTTGCCAACTCCAGCAAAAAGCCGGGTGGTGCCAATACCAGTAAGTTGTTTCTGTCTTTGCCTCTCCTTCTCCCCGTAGCCAAGTTTCGTCTTCAAGCTGAACACGTGTGTGACCCAAGAGGACTCCGATCTCTCACACAGCAGGTATGGGAGAAGGCTGGGGCGGACAAGTGCCAGTCTCCTGGCAGGAAACTCAGTTTGCAACTTTACATTGCAGTTTGAAGCAGAACTGGTTAGGTTTCCAGAAACTGCAAGGCTGGTGGTTGTGTAGACATGGGCCTTTCCGCATTACACTGTTATAGTACTATCATTCTGCTTTCAACATCTTATGGAATCTTGGAGTTTGCAGTTTAGGGAGGGGCCTTTAGAACTCACAGCTAGAGAGCTCTTTGGCTTCAGTAAACTACAAACCCAGAATTCCACAGGATGTTGAAAGTGGAATAATAGCACTAGAACAGTGTAGTGTGGAAAAGCCGAGAGACAGACTTCATTTCACCTTCGGTAAAAGACGGTGTGGGATATTCTCTAAAGTATCAGAAATGAAAGCAGAGGAGAGAGAGTTGGCATCCTTTCTCTGCTCCGATTTTTCTTCTGGCCATGCAGGGGCGTGAAGCCCCAACATGAGGGGTCCCTGAAAAGTTAAGACCACTCAAAGGTCCTCCTAATAGCTTCGATTGCTTTGGCAATCCTGTGGGCAATTCAAGCCAGGGGAAGGGGGAGGAATCTCCTATTCTGAATGGCTTTATGGAAGCGGCATGAATAGGGATCAGGCCTGTTACTTTTCTAAGCTGTATTTAACACAGGGAACTTCTGGAAAAACACACTAGGAAAAAAAATGCAGGGATTCTAGCCCATCACTAAACGATCCCATCTGTTGTTCTGGGCTGGCCTGCTTCCCTCCCTGGGTTTAACAATTGGAAGAGTAGCTGTTTGACTGAACTCTGACTTTTTTTGGAATACAACTCCCACAAGAGCTCACAAGCTAGTCTGTGTTGCAGCAGAGCCTCACCCTGCAATTTTACAGACTGGCAGGACTCCAGTTCATTGTGGGAGGAACAGAACCACTACACCACATTTTAAATACTTCTACCTAAGCAATGTGGTATAGTGGTTTGAATTTTGGACTATGACCCTAGAGACCAGGATTTGATTCCCTGCTTGCCCATGGAAACCCACTGGGTGATTGTGGGCGCATCACACCCTCTCAGCCTCAGAAAACCCCATGATAGGTTGGAAATTACTTGAGGGCACACTACCACCACAGCAACAATGTAAACTACAAATCCTAGGATTTTATAAGATGGAACCACGACGGTTAAACTGCAGTCATACGCTATAACTATGTAGTGAGAAAGAGTGTGGGTGTGCAGAATATTCTGCTGATGTTATAATGAGAAGAACTTACTCACAGGTAAGTAGTTTTTGGATTGTAACTTTAATTTCTCTATGTGAATTCTGTAAATACAGGAACAAGACTCTTGGGCCATTTCCTCACTAGACTGTTATAGCGCTATGATTCCACTTTCAACATCCTATGGAATTCTGGGGTTTGCAGTTTAGGGAGGTGCCAGCGCTATAACAGTCTAGTGCAGAAATGGTTTTGGTTAAGCTGGTTTGTTGTTGATCTTGTGTACCTCGAAGTTGTTTCTGACTTATAGGAACCCTAAAGCAAACCCATCACAGGGTTTTCTGGGGGCTGAGAGTATGTGATGTGCCCAAGGTCACTCAGTTAGTTTCCACAGCTGACCAGATAATCAAACCCTAGTCACCAGGGTCATAGTTCAGTGCTCAGACCACAGCATCATGCTGGTTCTAAACTGGCTTCCCAGCTGCAATTGTTTTACCCTCCATACTAGCCTTGTCCCTTATTGAGCTGAATAAGCACTTAATATGATATGCAAATTTTATCTTCCCAGTGGTTAGGAAGGTACAAACTTGCTGGGCAGGAAACTGTGCGTGTGTATATGTGTCTTCAAGTATGGTGACCCCATGAATTTCATAGAATTTTCTTAGGCTAGGAATACTCAGAGGCAGTTTTGCCTATTTCTTCCTCTGAAATATACCCCACAGCACCTGTTATTCATTGGTGGTCTCCCATCCAAGTACTAAGCAGAGCTGATCCTGCTTATCTTCCAAGATCTGACATGGTCTGATGCCTTTAGGGCAGCTATAACTATGCAGTAGTTTAAAATGAAGATTAAGCAAGAAAGATGTGGCTGGAAAGACAAGAGTGTAATTCTGGGGGTGAGAAGCAGAAAGAAGAATGTGAGAACCACTCATTCTCAATTTCACTGTGTTTCTGAAAATCCCACGTGTATGTTCTTATGCACATTTATTTGCATATAAACTGAAAAGAAAAAAGAGAGAGAGAGAGCCTGCAGTTTTGTGATATCTTCCCAGTGATGAGAAAGAACTGTTGTTGTAGTAGCTATTGTTGTTGTTGTTGTGTGCCTCCAAGTTGTCTCCAACTTATGGAGACCCTATCACAGGGTTTTCTGGGGTTGAGAATGTGTGACACACTCAAGGTCACCCAGTGGGTTTCCATGTCCAATTGAGGGATTGAACCCTGGTCTCCAGAGTCATAGTCTAATGCTCAGACCAGTATACCACACTGGCTCTATGACTGAAAGATATACAGACACTTTTTCAAGTGGCCACATAGAGCACAAATAATAAAGGCAATGTATTTTCGCCAGTGAATAAGCACATGTGTGATAACACTGCGAGGCCATCTTCTCTGCTTCTAAAAAAAGGTGTCATGAATACTGCCTTATGTTGCACGCTCTACTGGTTCAGGCTGGTTTGTTATAGTTACACAGCCCACTCACTGAGGTTATGGAACTTATATGACACAGCCCATTTCTTCTGGCAGCGCTATTGTGCCTTTGTTAGCTGGGAATGCCTACATCTATTGTGTTTCTGCATTATATTGCATACAAATGTCTAAAGCTGATCTCCGGTGTAGATTTCAAAAAGAAAAAGGAATGCCACATTGGGAAAGTGGGAATCAGAAAAAAAAAAATTGTTGTACTCTTAACCTCTGAACTTCAGGGACAGGATAAAGGCTGTCAAACTTACTATGATACCATTTCCAGCATTTTAAAATTCTAGCTCACATTAGATGACGAAAAATGTTTCTAATCCTCACATTACGATCTAAAGAGCTGAAAAATCAGGAGGAACAACGTTTTTGGGGCATCCTGGCTCGTAGCCATGTCCCC
This sequence comes from Ctenosaura bakeri, assembly GCA_948474755.1. Taxonomy (NCBI): domain Eukaryota; kingdom Metazoa; phylum Chordata; class Lepidosauria; order Squamata; family Iguanidae; genus Ctenosaura; species Ctenosaura bakeri. The sequence goes on along the minus strand of CAOLHI010002416.1, from coordinate 241,576 downwards.
ATGTGTGTACCTTACACCCCCACGCCCCGTGGCCATGCCCGCCCACACTGTGGCCACACACACCCCGCCCTCCCCCACACTCCAAGCTCCGCTGCTGCTGTTTCTCAGAATTTTTCTATTTGTCTTAATACTATACTACAGTACAATCCATCAGACATTGTTTCTGCACAGCTTCCGTGTTTTAGTAGATTTTAGAGAAGAATTTAAAATAACAGGATTAGTTCTGAAGCAGTTTAGATGTGCACTCAATTCTGTGGATTAACAATCCAACCAAGTCATTGTATTACTTCTATGGATGATTTGCTGAGTAATGCAGGGCAAGCTGGAACAAAATTTGCCAGCTCTGGACTGCCATTTGTCTACAGTTTACAGACAAATTCATTACATGTGTATCCTTCATGCAGGACTGTATTTCACTGTTTTCTGCTGCTCCAGAGACTAGGACATGGAGCAATGAATTCAAACTATTACCCTTTTCTTTGCCAAATCCTGTCCCAGGTTTTACAACTTTGATATAAAATTAATCTAGCCCACCAGAGAGGTCCCTCGTATGTGCACGTAGGCAATAGAAACGGCCATACATTCAAAAAGGAGAAAATCCAGACCAGACCAGTATACCCAGTCACGTAGCAACAGAAAGACCTCATGGTATATTGCCCTGATGGACAAATGGTATGTGACCATTTGAGGGGGCCACTTGAAGGTAGTTAAAAGTGCTGGGCACTGGAAGTGATAAAAAACCTTATCAAACCATCTCCAGATGCCCATACCACAGCTTCAAAGCAGAGGAAGATCCTGTTATTTAGATGTTTTGGTCTTCTGCCCTGTTTGTTTATCCTGGGAAAGGATTTTGTCTTCAGACAAAATGTTTTCTACAAATAGTCCATGTTTTAAGGTTAGAGCAGACAGAAAAACACAGACACACACAGGAAAAGAATCCATCTTCATAAAAAGATGGGACCATATGGCTTTTTCAGGCATGGATCACAATAAATATCAAGACACAGTTCTTCATTGGAAGAGAGTTCTTTTTGGGAGTTCTTTTTGGGAGAAGTTCTTTGTGTAAGCCTTTCTGGGTTCTTCCTCTGAAGTTTAAAAGATGCATTTGGAGTGTTAAGTGAGAAATCTCTCTCAGAGCTGCAGAAAACAATGGAGATGGTATCCAGCTTAAATTTACAACATAATGGACCTCCCTCCTCACAGGAGAGGCTGAAATCATCTTTTCTCCCAGCTGAAGGATTCTGGGATTGGTATCGTTGTCATCAAATCCTTTCTGTTTTTCTCTCTCTCTCTCTTAATTTTAATCTTTTTCTAACTTTATAATTTAGTATGCTTGAAGTGTGAATGAAGCTGAGTGAGTGTATGAAATTTAACCTTTTATAGGCTTGTTTACTTGTTATAGTGAATGTAGCTGAGTTATTGTAGGGACTTTTACATCTGTGTTAATAAAATACTTAGATTTGAACAACTGGTGTGATTTTTGTCTGACCTGACCTGGTATACATTGGGTTACAAAGGTCCTTGCTCAGTTACCCTGCCTCTCGTAAGCTAAACAGTGCTCTGAACTAATTTCCCCACAATTTTGATAGATTTTGGGAATTCCCTTAAGGGAGCCCCAAGCAATCAGGGTAACAGAATTACAGTTCTCCATCCACATTCATGGCTTTGAGCTTTGTGAATTTGATTATTCAAGAGGTGCGCGTACTCCTTTTCCCTTCTGGAGCTCCCCCCTTTCATTTCCTTGCCTTTTGCTCAGTGCAGAGAAGGAAGGCTCAAATGGGAGAGGGGAACCTCAGAAGGGAATAGGAGGGAGGGAGGGGATTATTTGTGATTTTTCCACTTTTGTGAAGGTTCTGCACCCTGAACTCTCACAAAAGTGGACAGGCCAGTGTATAGAAAAAGAGATTATAATTAAACGTTAGGTGGAACTTCCTGATGATAAGAGCTGTTCAACAGTGGAATATGGTGTCTCAGAATGTAGTGGAGTCTCCTTCTTTGGTGGTTTTTAACCAGAGGCTGGATGGCCATTTATCAGAAATGCTTTGACAGTATATTCCTGCATGGTAGGGGGTTGGACTGGATAGCCCCTATGGTCTCTTCCAATTCTATGATTCACGTATAAGAATTCCAGTTCAAGAATCAAGTGGCAGCAGCGTTTGAAAATAATGAGATAAAATTAATGAAGTTACCTGCATGAGTCTTTAAATTTATTTTATTATTATTAGGTGTTGTTGTTGTTTTGATAGTGAGGGCACAACTATGTTATATACTCAGAGTATTAAAATGAGCAGGGGAAATTCTTCTTGAATAATGTGTACCTTTCCTAGATATTTTTAAAAGTCAATTTTAAAGGGTATTTGGGGACATGTTTAGAAGAAATTTTACAGGATTTTCAAGCTTTATGCCATTCTCTTATAAATTCTGAAGTCCACCTGTTCCTACACAATGAAAAGAAATGAAAAGTAACAGGCAACCAGTGATGGCTGGTAGCTCTATGGCAGTGGGGCATTTAGTCAGCTCTGAGGTATAATACAAATTTTAAAGGAGCTGTCAAAGTTGCTGAATCTATTTTGGAGGGTAGCGTCCCACACCTTGGATAGCTCCTTTAAAGTTTAGACTAAAACCCAAAGCAGAGCACTAGCCACTGACAATGAATTCACTACCTGCTACTGGAAGAAGTGCATTGATCCATGCAATGAGGTGTTTTCTAATCACTCAGATTAGTCACTCAACACATTATTTAAAAACAAACAAACAGACTCATAATGAGAATGGGTTACTTTCTGAGCTGTGAGTGGCAGGAGTTCAAGTGCAGTCTTGCATTGTGATATATCCTATAACAGAGCTTTCCAAACTTTCATGTTGGTGACACACTTTTTTGACATGCATCATTTTGCAAAACAGTAATTCAGCTTTACTAGCAAACTAGAGGTATCCAGAGGCCTATCTAGAGTGGGGAAAGGCAGCCCCCCCCCCGATCCTAGCCCGCTGCCATTACCCTTGCCATGAAAGGCCTCAGTGAGAGCAATGGCAGGGGGAAAGGCAGCCCCCACCCACCCAGTTCTTGCCCACTGCTGTCGTTCTTGCCAGGCCTTGCCAGGGAAAGGCCTCAATGAGAACAGTGGGCCAGGTTCAGGTGGAGGAGGTCTTTCTCAGCTGGGGAGGCAACACACCAAAACACTACAGGAGACACACTAATGTGTCCATTTGGAAAGCCCTGACCTATAACAACACCCTCAAGGAAAGGCTAAAAACTCAGGTGGCAGTGTTGCTCCTTATTGATCTATGCAATATGTCACCTATCAGTTTCTAGCCATTTTAATCCCTTCCAGGAGGAGGTCTTTTGTAATGCTAATGGATCTTTCCCATTCAAGACCAACCCAGCCCAAAATACTTTGGATTACAACTCTCTTAAAAATATACTGTTGCTAGGACAATCTATTCCCCCTCCATCTGCTATGGAATTTCCAGCTGAACTGAAAGAACACAGAGCTCCACTATACTACACCAGAGAGCCATTGCAAAGCAGAGAATAATCTTCAGACAATCTTTATTATCAGTAAATAATACTGAGCTAAGTAGACCAATAGTCCAACCTTGGAGCTACACATGTCCCTTTCAGCTTGTTACCCTGTATGTTGGGGGTCCCGGGAGGGGTGCCCAAATAACCAAATAAAAGCACAAGTTGGGGGAATAAAGCTTGAGCACTCCCTTAAGCTAACGAGAGGCAGGGTAACTTCAGCTAGGATCCTTTACCCAATGTATACAGTGTCAGGTCAGAGAGAAACAATAGAAACAAGCTTACCAGAAGCCAACCTCCCGCCCCGTCCAGCCAACAAGCTTAACATGAGAGAAAGGCAGAACCATGTGTTTAAACACTTGAGTACATCTATTATCTAGACTACTGCACAAATCAGCACCAGGCTCACACCTTCACCAGCACCCTAAAATTCGTCATGGGATTGCAGATGTTGTAATGAGCAGCAAGGGAAGTGACTTACCATGAATGTACTGAGCTATAATAGATTGAAGTGGTGTCCAAATGCTCATTTTATTCTTGTGACTTTAGTTTGCAGGTGGATGCACTGTTGGCATTGCCCTTCATAGTGCCATCTTGAGTCACTTTAATTTTCTTGGAGTGGGGATGGTCTGGTCACAATTTTCTATGATCTAGAAACATTCAGGCTACACTACTGTAAACTCTTGTATATGAAGCTGCCTTTGTAAAGTGGTCTGAAACACTGGTGCGGAATGTGGTAGCCAAATATTAACTGATGCTCAGCACTGCATGAATAAACATATTACATGAAAATAGGCTCTGCACTTGTTGATTAACTTAAAGGTCTACCGTGTTTTTTGAAGACTTAAACATCACTGATGTGGATATTCTAAAACAAGTCTAGGGAGCCTAAAGTGAACCTGAGTGGGAAGGAAGGTACGTTCAACTTTTCATCAGTTCCCCATGGGTTGTACTATGTCAGAAATATAACCATCCATCCTGGCACCTTTGACCAAAGTATCAGATGGAGCTTCTTGATCCAATACTTCAACTAGGAAACCAGCTGTGGTTCTCCTCTTTCTTCTCTGTGCTAGAAAAGGGAAGGAAGGAGTAAAGCAACCTGCAAATGCCAGTTGATAGTCTACCTTGCACACCACTCAGCCTCTGCATTAATGGAGAGAGTGATATAGAGGGGAAACACCATTCCATACTTGGAAGTAACAGAGGGGAGAGTCCTCTCTCTCACTACTTACCCTACAGGCAATTACTCAGGCATCCTTGTGGGCCAGATGGTGACCCTCCATGGTCCAGATGAGGTTACAGCCCAGAGGTCGATTGTCTCTGCATCTAAAGGACTTAATTTTTCCATCAGAGGGCATATTCCAGATGCTTCTATATTCTGCAATGTTATCAAAAATAAACAATATGAATAAAAACAAAGTGCATATTAAGGGTTGTTGTTGTTTAAAAAAGGATGGCTGTAGAAGATAGGGTGCTGTCAGTCATTATGCCCAAGTTGTGAAACTCCCTCTTTCAATATACTCATGTGGCATCTTCTCATCTCTTTGGGTCCAAGCAAGCAAGATCCTTCTTATTATGTTAGGCTTTTTAATAACACTTGCAAACTTTTTAATGTTTTGCTTTACTTACTTTTTCTTCTAGCTTTTGCTTTTATTTCTATGATTTTTACTTTTACTTTTTTCTTCTAGCTTTTGCTTTTATTTCTATGATTTTACTGCTATTTGACAGTGTATTATTAGATTTTATTGCTATAAGTAATCATGAAGTTGTTTGTGGCCAAAGGCAGGATAATAGAGTAGACTCTCTTATTCAGTGGCAGTCTTGCTCAGTAGAGTTGCCTTCTTTGTCTCATGGGTTATTTGGAGTCTACTCCTGTCTGCTTCAGTTACATAGTCTCACATTTAAAAAAAATACTCTTCTTTAGCTATGCTAGACTACAACTGAATCTAGAAACTGTTGGTGATTGGTTTGAAAGCTGGGCTTAGTACTGCTCGAATAGTGTTTTGTTTCCCGGATGCTCGGAGCCAGTTGATCTATGGATATGTTCCAGTTTTTCCTGCACAATGTATACAACAGCACATTCCTATTCCATGGGAGTTATGTGAAGATAAGGCAGCATTCCAGGGCATGGTTCCTTTGAAGCAGATCTTGTTGAACTTACTTGAACATTCTTTGCTGTATTAATGTGCACGGAATCAATTTATATATGCAGCAGAGATAATAGTGAGCTTTACTTGAATAACTTACAAAGAGAAGTAGGGGGATCTTATTAAAAATATTTAAAAGCACACAGTTAAATGAGTTTTCCTCTTCCACCCGAACCATAGCTGCATTCTTGACCATTCTTTGTGCAACCATGCACAAGGAGAGGACAAGTTGAATAATCAGAATTATGCATACACAGCAAATTTCATTGTGCCTTGTTCAGTGACTGAAATGTCCTCTTGTTACACTAGATATGTGAAAGTCCTTAGTTTAGGCAGCAGCGTCTTGAATCACTGGGGTTTTGGAATCTTAATCTAAGATAGAAATGTTAGCCTAACTACAGTTCCTACCTTTTTTCTCTCTGCTAGGGCTACTATTCCTTGAAACTTGCATGCTAAACACTTCCACGTAGGGTTCCCCTCTCTTTTTCTTTAGCAACACCTTTGTGCCTTTGACAGCTGTCTGACAAAGAGAAAATGAAGGCTTTCCTTCCCCCTCCCTTTTTTTTTTTTTATGAAGCCTCTGGCACAGAGCCTTGCTCGCATGCACCACTATTATTCACTATTCAGCAGATGCATCGCTGCATATTTGTTTGTTTGCTTGTTTGTATTTATATAATCTCATCAGAGGGCATGATCCTTTGCAGAATACCAGGGGACCAGTCCTTGCTTCAAGCAGTTTGTAGTTTAAAGTTCTGTAGAGGAAAGAGACAGAAAGGAATGAAGCAGATTTAGAGATGAACAGGGAAAGAACATGCATGTGGTATCACAGCTGTATTTGTGTTCACTGAGACCATTTCTGCACTAGAGTGTTATAGTGCTATTGCTCCACTTTCAACATCCTGTGGAATCCTGGGGTTTGCAATTTAGGGACGGGCCTCAAATGCCTCTCTCTAAACTGCAAACTCCAGGTTTCCATAGGATGTTGAAAGTGGAATAATAGCACTATTAACACCATAGTGCGGAAATGGCCTACGTTGAGTAATAGTGGTGCATGCGAGCAAGGCTCTGTGCCAGAGGCTTCATAAAAAAAAAAAAAAGGGAGGGGGAAGGAAAGCCTTCATTTTCTCTTTGTCAGACAGCTGTCAAAGGCACAAAGGTGTTGCTAAAGAAAAAGAGAGGGGAACCCTACGTGGAAGTGTTCTGAATCAAAGTGAGCACTTTGATGCAGTAAAGCTGACTGCTTCCTTTTAGATCTCTTCATATAACCCGGTTCCATATAAATCCGATTGCTAACAATAATGACCTTGTGGGAAGATAGCTGAATCCACCCACCTAATGAATGACTGGAACATTACTGGCAGGTGTCACTGAGTTGAGATAGGTGGTGCCTGAGATCTTGGCAGTATCACAGGCTGATGTAGTGGTTACATTTATCAATAAACCCTGTCAGATAGCAGTGGCAATTTCTACATAATTAAATAGCAGTGAGGATATTTTCCTATTTGTAATTATGAGTCTTACTTCTTTCACAGCCCCAAATAAATAAGTCAGTAGCTGACTTTTGTGTAAGGGTGTTGCTTACCATGAAATCTGAAAATGTACTTCAGTCATGTTGGCCTTTACTGTCAGTATCCCTGCATGGTGTCTGTCATTTCTGAGGGCAGCAGTTTACTTGGTCTTCCACATCAGCATCCTTCTAAGAGGCTTTAGAGAGTCATCTTTCATGAGGCTCTGTGACAGGAAGTCCCTTATCCTTAGTCATAATTAAATGGCTAATAGAAAGAAAGGGTCGTAGTGTTGGAAAAGACTCTAAAAATGATTGAGTCCACTTCCTGTTAGTGCAGGAATCCACAGCTGAAGTATTCCTGACAGAAGGCCATCCAACATTTGTTTGCAAGTCTGCTTGCTTTCTGTGGTCTGTCCCACTGGTGAACAGCTCTTACCATTACAAATTCCTTCCTAATGTTTAGTTGGAATCTCCCTTCTTGCCCTTTGAAGCAGCTGGCTCAGGTTCTGCCCTCTGGAACAGTAAAAAATAAGTTTGTTCCATCTTTCACATGATAAGTCTTCAGATGTTTGAAACTATCTATCTTATCAACTATCTTCTTCTGCCTACCTATACTCAACTCGTTCATTGTTCCTCATAGGGCTTGGTTTCCAGACTCTATTGTCTTGCTCACTTGTCTTCAAGATTGTGGGATAGCTTATCAAAAGTCTTTCAAAATAAAAATATAATACGATCAGAGCATTCTCATGATCTATCAGCTCTTAAAATGGTGGAGATGGGAAGGAGAGAAGCTTAGTCTGGCAATATTTAATTTTGAAAAACTCGTGCTGGTTTTTTGTAATATAATAGGGCAAGTTGTGCAGCATCTTTAACACTGGGGTTTATTTCATCATGCACTTTTGTGGATTTGTTTTAACATGAGCATTCATAAGTGTGAAGAAGTGAGTTGTGATCCACAAGAACACATGCTAAAATCTCTTAGTTTCAAAGGTGCCACAAGAATCTTTGTTGTTTTAGGAACCAGGATTTCATTGACAACCTAGGTGATAGTTGTTGGGTTTTTTTTAATTATTTTTATTCAACAAGACAATGGAAGGGAAGGGGAATTGGGTAAGAGAAATAAGAAGATAGAAAACATACATTCCACATAATAACATGCACATTGAATGTCGAATACAGCCTAGGTGATAGTTGTGACAAGCCCTGAACATCTAGTACTATTATCTTTATTATTATCTTCACCTGTATTGGCCAAAATAAAACTACTGCTAACATACAGCTACTGCCAGTTTTTGTCTCCCCAGATTTCTAGTGCAGGGATGGGCAACCCTGGCTAGAAAGAGAATGCATGATAGAACTGTGGGTGAAAGGCAAACCAACTGCTATCAGCTCAAGCCCAAGAAGAAAAAGAGTGTGTAGTTTTTCACAGGAGCAGCGATGTGCCAACAGAGAATCCTTTGGCTAAACAATAGTGCAATGTGGTACAGTCTCTTGCATGCAGCAGCAACATTGATAGATTTGTTTCGAGTTCTTTTAGTGACAATTATCTCCTTCTCAGCTACATGTAAAGATGCTCCCAGTCCTCTCTCCTTTCACTGCTGCAGAAACGACAGCACAAATGTGGGAATTATTGGCAGTCAGGAAGCAACTGGAAGAAAGGCACAGATGTACTTTCTTAGTTTGTTTCTTTCCTTCTTTCTTTCTTTCTTTCTTTCTTTCTTTCTTTCTTTCCATAATTTATAAGTTGTTTCATCACAACCAAGGGTTTTTGGTCATTTTACAACTTACAGAATACAATACAGAATTAAAATACAGTAATGAGCAACTGAACGGGGTTCAGGACAGTATAAGCACAGAATAAAATCAGCTAAATCGTTTCTCAGGCCAGTACAGGTTTAAATAATTAAACATTCCAATACAGATTAAAAAGAAAATTGGGGAGACTTTTACTTTGTGCCAGAATTCATTGTACCATTAAGTAGATGCCAGATGAACCTTCCTAGGAAGAATATTCCACCATAAGGGTGCCACCTGGGAAAGGCCCTCTCACTAGAAGCTACTCAGCCCATTACTCTTGGCAGGAGCATGGAGCTTATAAATCTAGAGTCCCTTGTAAAATAAAAATACCTGTCTGGGTTAATGAAATCATGGCTGAATTTAAGGTTGGTCTCATGCATAATTCTGAGACCCAGCTAGGAAGACTAGGAGCCTTTCCACACTCCACTGTTATAGCGCTATTATTCCACTTTCAACATCTTATGGAATCCTGGGGTTTGCAGTTACGAACAACTGCAAACCCCAGGATTCCATAGGATGTTGAAAGTGGAATAATAGCACTATAACAGTGTAGCGCGGAAAGGCTGCTGACTGGAAAGCTAGTTTAATTCTTTTAACAACATTATAGATTATATTAAAAAAAAGATTGTCAGATGTATCAACAAAAACTCCCATATACTTAAGGAGAATTCTCAAAATCTGTAAATTGGAACAATTTTCTGAGATTTTCCTGAAGAAACTAATCTTTCTTTCACAGAGATACACTGAAAGGGAGCTAACCAATTGAATGCCTATCCTTTTGTGCAATTGTTTACTGTGTACATAAGTGTATGAATTTCTAGCATTCTAATGCTCAAGTCATAAGATGTTGATTCCTGTTCCTCTGTCTCTCACCTCCCTTTAGTCTCCATTCATGAGTTCAAGTAAAAGAGTGGATTTGAAGATCATTATCATTGGAGCTTTGGGGTAAGCAGTGATCTTTTTCTTTTCTTTTTACAATGCAAAACATTCCTCTTGAGAGGCTTGCTTCTTGATCATTCTTTTCTTTTCTGGTTGATCTTTGTTTTGACTTTGTGCTGATTTTATCTTTGTTTTGTGTGCCTTCAAGTCATTTCCAACTTATGGCGACCCTAAGTCAAACCTATCATGGGGATTTCTTGGCAACATTTGTTCATTTTAATTAGCTGTTGCCTCCTTCTTAGCCATAGAAAGCGTACTTGCCCAAGGTCACCCAATTAGTGTGTGTGTGTGTGAGCGGGAGAGAGAGAGAGAGAAGAAAGAGAGTGAGAGAAGCCCAGCACCACCCAGTCAATTCATGGCTGCATGGGGATTTCAACATGCACCTCCCCATTCTCAGTCCGATACTTTAACCAAAATGGCTGTCCCAGCTAGATGTTGCATTATTTCTTGGAGTACTCTTTTTGAATCCCTATCCATAAAGTCCTTTAACAATGAAGCTCAAATAACATCTGTTGTTGTATGCTTTCAAGTCATTTCCAACTTATGGCTACCCTAAGGTGAACTTGAGACCCAGCATGGTGTAGTGATTTGAGCATTGGACTACAACCCTGGAGAGCAGGGTTTGATCCCCCACTTGGCCATGGAAACCCACTGGGTGACCTTGGACACATCATGCACAGTCAGCCCCAGAAAACCCTGTGACAGGTTCAGTTTAGAGTTGCTGTAAGTCAGAAATGACTTGAACACAGATAACATCAACAAGCTGAATCTATTGTAGGGGTTTCTTGGGAAAATTATATTCAGAAGGGGTTTGCCTTTGCCTTTCTCTGAGGCTGAAAGAGTGTGACTTGCCCAAGATCACCCAGTGGGTTTCCATAGCCAAGCAAGGATTTGAACCCGGGTCTCCAGAGTTGTATTCCAACACTCAAACCACTAAACACACTGGCTCTACAACCATTGAATCAATTGGAATTATCTAAATGTTGATTCACAATTCAACAATTGACTCAGTGGGTCTTGTTAGAACTAATCAAGCAGATTCCAGCCTGTATTAGTCACATGCTCCCTCATTTTTACTTATCCATCAAAGTATTTTCTCCAAAAGGAGACCAACAGAGAAGAGCACCTTAACCTTTTTCTTTTTGCCTGCTGTCCACATCCAAATTGACTCCTACTATCCAAATTCCTTCAGTAGGGGAGATAAATGGGAACCCATTTCTTTCCTTCCATAGCATTAAAATTCTTTCAGTGTTGAGCTATACTTGATTGAGGTTAACAATTAGTCTAACCTTGAGATGGAGAGAGAGAGCACAGGAAAAAGAAAGGAAGGCAAAGGTTACATCTGATATTCTGGGTGAGGGTGAGTCTTTCCTAGTGCAATATAAGTTCCTCTTCCTTGCACTCCACTACATTTCACACCTCCTCATGTGCTTTAGAGATTTTTTTTATCCTCCCTAAGCAGATTAGGCAGGTTGGGGGATGCAGTGGGGGAGGGAGAGTCAGCTCTACTATTGGATGCTTTTGGGTGGAGAGTTGGACACCCTTAGATGCAATTGTAAGTTTCTTATCCTCAACAATTGAATAAAAGTTGTGAAAATATAAGATGCGAACCAATAAAGCTAATGAGAAATAACAAGACAATGCAATCACTCCAAAGCATATTGCAGTTGGTTCAGCCCTGTTCTGAAATACTAGAACCTAAGATATATTCTCAGATTTTGTTGGGTGCTGATATATGGGATCCATGGAAACATAAAAAGACTAGTAATGGCGTAATAATCAATCCTTGGGAACAATACTGGATGCAGCAGTGTGGTCCCTCTGCTAAGGGAAGAAGTAAAAGGGAGCTTAATTATTGACTTAAAATATGTAAATGAGGCTAAAGGAACTTCGGTGGTCATGGTTAAAGCAAGCCTGGGCAACTTGTGGCCCTCCAGAGTTTGCTGGACTGCAGATCCCATTAGCAGTATAGTAAATGGGGAGCTATAATGGGAGTTGCAGTCCAAAAAAACAATCTGGACAGACACGAAAGTTGGCCGGCTTTGTCCTAAAAACTGACATTTTGGGAAGATGAGGGCTAAAGTCCTACTTCGTTGCAAATATGAGGTTCCCATGCCAATGAAAATAAGCCATTAAAACACTGGATTGGGACTTGTAGATCCAGGATCCCATTTCTTTTGAGCCATGAAATTCTTTGGGTGATCTTTGGTCATTCACTTTCTGTCAGCCTGACCTATCTCACAGACTAAAGTGAGGAGAAGGAGGTGAGTCATGCATACCAACTTGAGTTTATTGGAAAAAAGAAAGATACGATATAAATGTTACTAATAAAATGAGTGTAATTAAACGTGTCTATTTCATTTACTGTTTTGTTTTCTTGGTATCTTCTTTCTTTGTAGTAGCTGCTCATACAGAACTGAAAAAACAGCATTTTTTTTTTACACCCAGCACAATTTAACAATGGCAGCCCAATTGTCAAATGGTCTCCTGTCATTGCACAATAAAGGCTAGTAGTTTTTGAGAGGTAGCTATCTCAGCCAAGGTCAAGCCTGATTGTGCTTAGGACAGCTACCTCTTGGAAATCAATAGAGTTCCTTTCAGAAGAGCCTTTGCACTTCTTAAATATCAGCTAATGCTTCTGGGTAGTTTCTTGACCTATGACTTAAGTCACTGTATCAGTCCTCTTTATGAAAACATCAAATTACAGCTCAGCTCTCACAGAGTTAGTGGTGTGCTAGTATGGCAGAAAATTGAATTTCTGCTTGCTGACTTTAGCAAGTATCAGCAAGCACATTGCAAGTGTCTGTCCATTTTTGCTATTGCCAAACTGTTCCAACAAGAAATTTGTTGATGCGGCCAAAAGTTGGCAAATAAATTGGCTACAGTATAAATAGTGATCTTTTTTTTCAGATGATGTTTTTAGGAAATGTGTATATTTGTTCTCCATCTTGTCAGCGCCTGATGATTCGGCAACAAATTGACTGACTGATCTATAATGAACCATGACATTCAACATACATCTGACAATAGCCCACAGTATTCAAGGTCTGCATTCAAAACATGTGACACAAACGATGGATTTGATTATGCCATATCAAGTCCTAATTATTCACAGACAAAACAGCCCAGCGACTGCTTTAAAAAGGCACTCTTAAGAAAACCTGCTAAATTCATGGACAGATCCCAACCTGGCAATGGTGAATGTTGGCACAAGGAGAAGTCTCCATATGAAATTGTATTCCACAGGAAACAGATAACTAGAATCTAAGAGAATACATTTCAGACTGTGGAAAAGAACTTGGGTTCTTTATAAAAGGACAGAAGGCTATCATTGTGACAAATGTGCACGAACATTTCAAAAGATCACTTTTCTTGCCTTTGCCCTTGCAATCAGAAGAACAATGTCAGTGAAACTTAAAGACCAGCTAATGACATTTCCAATAAAAGAGCAATGTCAGTCTCTTGTCAGCCATTGTTGGTTGATGATGTATTTTAATGAGCCTGAGCTTTGAAAAACTGCACTTATTGCTTGCACACAGGAAGCCCTCCAAGCCTGATTCATGTACCTCTAACCTGGATCTTCATACTTCTTGGATCTACAAAGCAGAAGTTAACAGAATGGTAGCAGCATTGTCGTATGAAGCAGAATCACCAGGCCATCAGAAGGTTTAAAGCAGGAGGGGCCCATTGTTGTTGAGGGACTTTATTACTCCTTCTAGGTCCTTGGGAGGCTGCATTTCTCCTGCCTTGTCACCATGCTTGCATTTTTAAAAATTTGCTTGGAAACAAATTAACTCAAAATGCCCTCTACTCAATTGGGGGCTTATGGGAGCAATTTGACCATGTTTTTGAACTTTCTGGTTTAATTCCTGGCTTTAGAAAGACTTCTTCTGGGCCAGCAACACTGCAAATTGCCCCCAGTGCCCCTATCAGTTTGGAAAATCCAAAACATGGGGAGGGAAGGTAGGGCTTTCAGGGGCCTTAAAATTGACATTGAGGGGCCATGTTTGACTGGCACTTTGCCCATCCCCAGTTTAGGTGCAACAGAAGATATCTTGCAACTATTTCTGCAAAGTGAATGGAGAAATGCAAGCTAAGGGGAATTAAGCCACAACAGAATCAGGAGAGAAGTCTGGATGAGTCTGCAGAACAAACCAAAAATTAATAGCTACAGACACCGAGAAGACCAGGTTAATTAATGACACCCACAAAGACTAAATGGACAGTGCTGACATTTGAACAGAACTGTTTCATCATACCGAGTGGTTAAGCCTTTGGTTTATAAAGATAATACATTGAAGATGCATGATTTTACTGGTGCACGCAGTCTCTCCACTAATGTTCTTCACAACTATTTTACACTTAAGGTGCAGAATCCTGCCTTACCTTAGAGACTTGAATCTCTTATGGACTCCAAGCTATTTCTTCAGACACCTTTAAGAAGAGGGCTGAACTTCCCCAAAGCCTATGCCAAATAAAACTAGTAATTCTTTAAGATACCATAAGACTTTGTTTATGTTTCAACAAACCAACATAGTTATTGCCTACCCCTACAAAATTTGTGTTCATAATTGTTGTGGCCGAGTCATTTTCTGGTGGCAAGTCCTTCTGTACTTGCATAGCAAACATGCAGTTTGCCCCTTGCGCTGTATGCTTTTGAGACTGGTAGAGCCTATGATCCCCTGGCATAGCTTCAGAAAGTTGAATGTCACATCCATGCCACAATGATGGGGATACATGAAATTAATAACAACTTCATCTATTCAAGTGAAGGAGAACATAAATTATTAAATGATTTTATATTGTTTTAAACTTTAAAATTTAAGACATTACTGCTTTAAATATGGTAGCTTATTTAATTTGTTTTAATTTTTTTATTGTTAATCTTTAATACATGTACCTTGTTTTAATTCATGTTGCAAGCTGCCTTGGGACCCATTCAGTTGAAAAGCAGGATATAAATTAGTTAAATAAATAAATATAAACAGTCATCTTCACTTGGCCTGAAATAACACTTCTTTTATACGTTCCTGCCTTCTCTCTAGTGTAGGAAAAACCTCTCTCCTTCACCAGTATGTTCACAAGAAATTTTATGAGGACTATCGAACTACACTTGGAGCCAGTATCCTGACTAAAGTGGTAGTTGTGGACCACACACCACTGAAACTGCAGGTGAGAGAAAGAATAACACAATGGGTCAGATCTCTGAGTCCATTTTCAGGCAGATGTTTAGATCTGAGTCTCATACACTCTTAGGAATTGAAAGAGATTGTTAAAGTTACCCAGTTGACAGCAGATTTCCCAGATTCTTACATTTGTGGCATTAAAATCTAGCCTCTCATTGAATAGGCTTTTCCTGTTTTGTTAATGAGCATATTCTTATGTGTACCGTGCTTCTCTTACTGGTTAGACTTCAGAGGGTTTGGCATTAAGCTGAATTTTGTTCTCTTTTGAGAGGCTTTTTCACTAATATATGATATATTTACAAATACCCAGGTTGAGCATTGTGAGAGACAGACTTTAAATACACTGCCTAATTGTTGTCAGACCTCTAGGGAGACAGTTAGTACCCCTAACGCACTGTTAATTTTTTCAGACCTCAGAGCTCAGCTCTCTCTGCCCCTGCCCCAAAGACTGCACTGTCTTTTTGTTTTCTCTTTACAGTGAACAGAAAAATACATTTTGCTTTGTCCTCTACTTTTTTATACTTTACCCACTTTAACTTCCCCCCACTTGTGCTGTAGACCCAATCTGGACTGGATGCCTTGTGCATTCCAAATATAAAATAGTATAAGAACTGTTAGATCATTGTTTTTGAAATGTAAATTGCAGGTATGGGAAGTTGTGCCATATTGAATCCATAACATCTAGGGAAGGTTGAAGCCTCTTACCTTTCAGGTTGGGGTCTCTCTGGATGACATGCCATCTTTGTGCTACTCTCATCAGTGTGTATGTGCTTTCAAGTTGCCTGTTGACATATGGTGACCCTGGTCGTCTCCACTCCAAATACTAATCAGAGCTGGTCCTGCTTAGCTTCCAGGATCAGACAGGTTCTGGTGCCTTTAGGGTATTTAGGACCTCTGCAATCCAGGGATTTCAGTTTAGGAAGGGGTATTCTCAGACAGAGTTCTATATTGCATCACCAAACTACAATCCCCGGGATTCCACAGGATGCTATCATGGCAGTTAAAGTGGAATCATACTGCTATATTTGTGTAATGGGAAAGGGCCCTTGCTCAGCAGTCTGGTGGTAGGATTTTGTACCCACTAAAGTTTCTAAATCATTTCCAAAGGTAGCTCCATGTAAGATTCAGGCTTGGTTTTGCAGCCTGTTTTAGGCAGAATGGAAATGCTGTCTTGATGTAGCAAGGTATACACAATAAAATACAATCTGTTACCCATTCTTGAATAGGTGGACTGGCTGTTGGCTCATACCCAAAGCAGCTCCCCAGAAAGGGCAACCCCTCTTTAGTGTCCCCTGCTTTGATGGCAAAACTCCTGGTAACAGACTTGCCACCTAATGCAGGCAGCTTATATCCCACTTGAAAAGGGGACAGTTGATGCTGTAGCCAATTTGCTAGCAGCTGGCATGAGACATAAGAAGCCTAGTCCTGGAGGAGGTGCAAAAGTCCTCAGGAAGAGAGGCAAAGAAAAAAAGCTAGCTAGCAGAAGGCCATTATCATCTTGCTTTCTGTGACAAGGTACCACAGCTATGGAAGCCTAACTACATCACTTCATACAGCCCTTATATAAACATCTGTAGGTAGCTTACAATTCTGCTCCCTGCCAGCAGAAAACTAACTTGTATGTTCCTTTGTTGTCCTTTTCCATTGTTCTTTGGTTAGAGAACAACAAAGAAAATATTGGTCTAGCATAGTGGTTCTTAACACTTTCTTTACTGGGGACCTGCCAGACTTAATTTAAAATTTAAATTTTTAGATTTAGATTTAAATATTCAAATATTTATTTATTTATTAAAGGCTTCTGGAGACTAGGATTCAAAGCCCCACTCAGATGCTGAGTGATCTTGGGCAAGTCACATTCTTTCAGCCTCAGAGAAAGGCAAGACAAACACCCTCTGAACAAATCTTGCCAAGAAAAATCTGTGATAGGTTCACTTGAGGGTTGCCATAAGTTGGAAGTGACTTGAAGACACACAGTAAAAACGTGCCACTGACAGGGGGAGGTTCTTTCTAGCCATCATGGTTCTCCCCTTTGAAAACTGACTTATGCAACCCTGTCATGGAGGTCTTCCTGGCAAGATTTGTAGCCTTTGCCTTTCTCTGAGGCTGAGAGAATGTGGTTTGCTTGAGGTAACCCAGTGGGTTTCCATGGCCAAATGGAGATTCAAACCCTTGTCTCTAGAGTCAAGTTTGGATGCATGTGCATGCCTGCAATCGTGTCCTTTTCCATCAGGGATGTGATAGCAGAGATATGTGCATGTGTGCCATAACTGCTTCCTCATTTGCAAATGCTACGTCCTTGTTGTTGCTGCCGCTGCTGTTGGTGTCTAGCAGCAGGGCTTCACAGACCCCCTGTGAAGGCTCCACAGATGCCCAGGGGTCCCCCAGGTCAAGAACCAGTGGTTCAGTGGTTTTCTTTTTTTGCTCTTTGCAGCATTGGCTGCTTTCCCTCTCAACTACAGGCAAAGGGTTAGCAGCCATAACTTTTTTTTTAAATAGCATTGTGAATTTTCCTGATTAGGGGAACTGCAGCTACTCCACTGCAGGAGGGTTCTTTAAAACTGCTCTGAGAGGTAAATCTTATTGTTAGTCCCGAACAGAGTAGATGTTGAATCAACGGGATTATCTCCTGTGTTGACCCACCATTCAGTAACTGATTGAATGAGTCTACTCAAGTTGGGACTAACTAACAGGATGCCAGCCAGTATGTGAACCAGAGCAAGGAACTTGTTTCTTTTCATGAAAACACATCTGGAGTGGTTTTGAAGTTACTAACAGTACTGCTTATATGCTCACCTTTCTTTAGATTTGGGACACTGGAGGGCAGGAACGATTCCGGTCCATGGTTTCCACATTCTACAAAGGTTCAGATGGCTGCATGCTTGCCTTTGATGTGACAGACATGGAGTCCTTTGAATGCTTGGATGACTGGAGGGAAGACTTTCTGCAGAAGGTCATCCCTGCCGAGCAAGGCTTCCCTATGGTTGTGCTGGGGAATAAAATTGATTTGAAGGACCGACAGGTAAGAGAAGGAAGTGGAAGGAAGCGGGGTGCTACAAGTCTCTTTATTTAATTGGAAATTTTGCAAAACAGGATTGGATCATTCCTGACGCTAGAGAGTTATGTCAGAAGTAGTTCCAGCCTGCAGCAGTGTTGTAACAGCATGACATGCCAATACACTATTGCAGTATTGCTGCACTATACTGTTTAAAAATGTATTAAAAAATTTAAAAAGTTTTGACTCAAAGGAGATATTTAAAATAAACAAGGAGAGGTGATAGAAAGTTACCACACCATGGAGTCACTGAGGGAGGGATGAACTGGGCATGCCCACAGCCCACCCACTGCTAGATCCACCATAACAGCAATATATAACTACAATGACTGATGAGATTAAAGCACTATAGGAGGCTCTTAATGGATTTTTTCTGGGAATAGAATATGGCAATTTGGTGACACTTGAGGACAGGATAGCAGCTGGATAGGAATGATGTCATGTAGAAGAATGGTTCCTGGACTGGTAACATCCTGCTCCTATAGCATTACACCAACATTGTGCAGAAATGGCCAAAATTGAGCTAAAATCTTATTTTACAAAAGTTTTTTTAAAAAATAAACTCTATTTTTTAAAAAATCACATAATGAGAATACTTTAAAAATACATTTAAAACACAATTAATAGATACAAAAATAAAAATACAGCATACTGCATTCAAAATATACTTCTGCTACATAATTTAAACACCAAAGATCTGCCTTAATAAAAAGGTCCTTGCCTGATGGTGGAAAGAAAGTGGGAAAGAGAGAACCAACCAAAACTCCAGTTGAAGGAGGTTCAACAGCCTGGGAGCAGCCACTGAAAAAGCTCTCTCCCATGTGCTGGAACCAAGAGAAAGCCTTCCCTCACAGATCTTAAAAATTCAGGCTGGCTTGTATCGGGACATACTCAGCACATTTCTGTTTTTGTGCTGCAGTGCTTAACCAGCTATGGGGGACCTGGCACAGTGTGTGTGTGTGTGCGCGCGCATGTGCGCATGCATGTGTGTAATCCTTGAACATCTTGAAGATTTGTGTCATTTCCACAATGGAGGTAGTGCCTTCACTAATGCATATTACAACTATTCTATGCATGGATGCTATTGCCTGTTTGCTGTCTGACGTCTATTCTGGTAACAATCCTGTTTATCACAGGATGTACCCTCTGGGGTTTGGAATGCCATTTTTTGCTCTTTTGAGACCCTGGAGATCACACCACAGTAGTCATTTGGAGCATCCAGAGTTTGACATTCCCAATTACTGAAAAGGTGAAATTGGGATCCCTTTTTCTGATGTTCTGGGATGTCACCCCCTGAAATCAGCATTTCAAGGCATAATTTGCCAGAAGAGAGTAAGGGTTTTTTTTTTTTTTGGCTGAAAATTGCTTTTGGTCCAAAAACAATTAGGAAGGTGACAAGAATTTGAGAAGAGACAGTGGTGGTTGGGAGGGGGGGTCAAGAACTGCTCTGGAAAGCCTCCCCCCACATGACTGCATGGGGTCCATAGGGCTACCCCAGCTTTTCATAATTAGCAAGGAGAGCGCTTTGATCATATGCACACATGACATCTCTGTATCATGAGGAGGGGTCAGAATAAGACTAAGGAGGATTGATGTAGTCAGTTACATTAAAAAAGAAAAATCCTCATAGGCCATGGTGTCTGTATCCATGACATTGCCCTCATCAGACATCCCCCCATGAAATAAAAAGGTTATCCATCAAATGTCATTGTATCTTGCAGCTGTCTTCCTTCCATTCTCTGATGAAGGCAGATGAAAATATCCTGATTCCACTCATTATTGAAATAAAGATGCTCCCAATAAATGAAGGTTTGTATCACCTCATCAGGCTTATTTTATCTTGCAGGTGTCCAAAGAGGCGGCTTCATCTTGGTGCAAAGAAAAAGACATTGCATATTTTGAAGTTAGTGCCAAGAATGATATTAATGTAGTGCAGGCCTTTGAGACCCTGGCAAAACAAGCACTATCGAGGGTAAGTAATAGTATTGCCCATAAGAAATACCGGTATTAGAGTTGTCGACTGGCCCCTCCCTAAACTGCAAAGCCCAGGATTCCATAGGATGTTGAAAGTGGAATCATAGCTCTGTAACAGTCTCGTGTGGAAATGGCCTAAAACCACTACACTGGCTCTCTTTCAGAGCATGCTGTGCAGCAATTCCATCCTTTCTTCCCTAACAGAATTTTCCTGGGGAAAAAACAGTATAAGAAGTAGTGAAACAAAGGGAGAATAATGTCATGTGGAACTGCTATAAAATTCAGTCATCATTGCGGAATTATAGTTATCTGAAACTCTTCTAAAAATGTTTGTAAGGGCTTTTCTTCACTACACTGTTATAGTGCTATTATTCCACTTTCGACATCCTGTGGAATTCTGGGGTTTGTAGTTTACTGATGCCAAAGAGCTATCTGGCTGAGAATTATAAATGCCCCTCCCTAAACTGCAAAGCCCAGGATTCCACAGGATGTTGAAAGTGGAATAATAGCACTATAGTGCAGAAAGACCATAAGTCTTAAATATTTTATCACTGCTTGGTATTTCTCACTCAGGGACCTTTCCATACAACACCATACAACAACTCAGCACTGAAAAAACATTTCTGATGCCTATTTAGAGTTTTACCTTTGTTCCCAACAAAGGTTGTATTCAATGCTGCTATGTTTCGGTCTTCTAAAATGCAAACCCAAGAGCAAAGAGAGAATTCTGTGACTGTAAGATGAGAAGCATCTATACTTTTTTTTAAATACAGATTTGGGTGACAGGAACTGGAAGCTCATTCAGGCCTTTTGCAGTGCTGAATGGTGTGTTTCTTGACAAATAAAGGTTGGAGTTGCTTAATTATCCTGATCTGGAGTTTTAATACCTTCAGGGTGTCTAACAATATATGAAAGAATCAATATAGACTCCAATAAAACTACAGCTCATTAAAACTGAAAACAGCAGCCATTTTAAAAAAAATCTAGCCAACAGCTATCTGTCTGCTCTAGCATTTCAAGTCTGCTTTTGGTTCTTTCTTCTTGTGATCCTCCTCTGGAGAACTCTGCACTGTTATACTTACACATCATTCTGTTCCTCAACCTCCCTCCGCCCCAAAAAACTCTGGAGTGCAGCTCTTCCAAGAGCCAACTATGGAACAGAAAGAAACAACATAACCACCTTTGAAGCTGTAGCTTCCATATAGAATATGGCAAACAAATAATGGTTTTGTTCATTGACAAAAATAGCATTTCTTTCTCTGTTATATACCTAGTGTTTTTAAAAACGAGAGACACAATATCTATATTGCAACACCTGGAGTAAATGGTGCCCTCTTGTGATCACTTAAGTAAAATCAAAGGTGGAATAGGAGTAGTTTTGACTCTGCAGTTTAGCAGAGACCTCTTTCACCTTTGGGATGGATATTTTCATTTGTAGGTCTAATGCAAGTATATGTTGGTCTGCCTTTTCAGAGTGCATAACCGCACAGCAATTGGGGCTGACAGAATGAAAGCAAGATCATAGAACAATTAGAGCATTTTAAAAATAATTTTACACACATTTTTGAAATGTGAGAGGCTCCAAAAAAGGAAGGCATGCTGAAGTCCCTGTTTTTTCTTTTTTTTTAAGACCTCTGTTGTTGTTTAGATAGGGACTAGTACTTATAAAGAGTGATAGCCTTTATATATGTATAGACAAGTAATTAGGCACTGCAAAATGAATTTAAAAAACTGAATTTGATGTCTAGAGATTCCTAACTATAGAACTAATAGCTGCCTTGGATCCCATCCAAAGAGAAAGGCAGGGTATAAACGCAAGGAGGGAAAAAGGAAGGAAGGAAGGAAGGAAGGAAGGAAGGAAGGAAGGAAGGAAGGAAGGAAGGAAATCTTTTTTCTGCTCATGTACGAGAATTGTATTTGAAAAAATTCTCTGGTTCTGTTTAATCTTGAAGCACAGTGAATGAGATTACCTTCTCTAACCATAGGGTGTCACTATCTACACATGGTCTTTCACAGAGTAATACAGTTGAAAGATTTTCATTCCATGATTTGAAGGATACAGGAGAAAGACTTTCAAGGAAAGAACATTCTTGGTCAGCATTGGCCCCAATCCATTGCCAAAGAATTTCCTTTTCTTGCACCTTTTCCTTTTCTTGCACCATCACATATGTAATAATCCCATATCCAGGATGGCTCTGCAATTCTAACCTTGGACAACTGTCAGTCACCTTGCCCTTTCATTTTCAGTCTTCCTTGTTAACATTCAATTAAGACATTGAGACAGTTGTAGAAAATGAAACATTAAATCTTTATAAATAAAATACGACTAAACTAAACATGTCTTCTTATGCTGGTTCTACACACAGAACACTGTAACACAGTTTCCAATGAAATAACATTTATCTCTAAAAACTCTTTCTACACTTTCCAAAACCCTATTCAGCTAGCCGTCATTCCTCTGTTCCTAACTGACCCTTTCCAACTGATCTTCTCAAGATTTAATCCATTCTTGTTTGTCCCTACCCTTTTCTATGTTTCTACTTGGTCTTAACTCTGTCTCTGACTGGCCCCAGCCAGCTGTTTTAAAGACAAGCCTCTGGCTTTAGATTTGCTCCCTTCTCAGCTACTATTATATTCTGGACATGCCAGGCAAGCAGCTGGTATGTTGGATGGCTGGGCTTGAGCCCCAGACAGATTTATATATTTGAGACAGTACTCTGAGTTGCTAAGCAGAGCTAAATGTAGGTGGTTCTGTGCTTCAGAAGAAGTTGCTATTGACTGCTAGATGCAGATGACATATCATGCTTATTACAGAGGTGGGAAACATGTGACCTTCCAGATGTGGTTCCATTCCCATGTGTGTCTGGACTGTATCATGCTTTGCTTGTCAGATTTGTGGGGCAACTGGTTGGACAATATATGGTGCATTTGATGAACTAATCAGGCAAGATAGTTCATGTGTTCATTTTACTGAGATGTTCTGAGATTTTAGATCCACATTCATGCTGGTCTTTATTTTCCTTCTAGTACAAAGGGATCATTGAGAACTACCTAACAGATTCTATAAAACTCACCCCTGAAGACCAGCCCAAGAAGAAATGCTGCTGAGATGTCATTTGGAGAGATGTGACATTTCTACTCATTCCAAAAGTTGCTGCATGGGACAGATGATAGGCACAACTGCTGAGAGCTCCCTTCTTGAGTCTTGCCCATCAGTGATGGCAGAATAAATGGAGCAATCTCATTCCATATGCCAGAAAAGATGAGAAAGACTGCAGATAGTTACTGGACATACAGATCACCCTGAAGTCTCTGGGTGGTATTAAAACAGCTAAACCACTGGGTGATTTTGACCATTACTGCTTCATTCACACATTTCTGAGATGCCATTTTGAAGCTAAGAACCATTCTTCAAAGTACCTCTGTGACATGACTTGATTCATTGGCCTAGCCTCATTTTGCTTCTGTCTTTCACATTTGATTACAGTCTATTGATAATGTAGATATGCCATAGTAGACAGTTCTGGATAACTTCTGGCACTTGACACAAATATAAAGTACATTCCTGAAAAGTAGCCTAACATGAGGTGGTATAAAGGAAGGCATAGCCCTCAAATTTCTTCCCTTACAAACATAATTTTTAGCTGCACATAGTGATTTTGGTTCAGAAATGCACAAAGTTAATGTTTGTTCTCTAACTGTACAGTGGATGAAGTAATGCCACAAGTAGCCTGAAACTTCTAGTATCAAGGCCGTCTGTTGTAATTATCAGAAAAGCGGCTTGCCAAATTCCCAGAATGCAATCCAAGTAATTAATGTTTGGATCTTTTCCTAATTGCATTCTTCAGTTTACACTCTTAGGAAGTCAGGCAGATTTTAACCCTGTTCTATCTGGCACATTTAAGACAGGGACATTTATAGTGCATTCACAGAAATAGTCGCATCACTGAGGCATTTTCACAGTTGCTTTAAAGCAAATCACACTTGTTCAACACTGGCAGAAATAATTAAAATTCACCACAACACATCTGCTGGACAAATATGTGTAATGGGATGTTGAACACTGAGGCAGAAAAACCCACAGATTTGGATGTATGAATCCATCTTTTGTGTTCTCATCTGTAAAAATGGGAGCAATGCCTGCTTCAAAAGGGAAGTCTTCAATGTGCAGGGGACCTTTTTATTTTTTTAAAGTATTTTGTATAAAGAAAAGGAAATGGGGTGGAATCAATTTGACTGTGAAAGCCTGTAGCAGAGAATGTAGGCTTGGATGATGGCATAGGAAATACATTTATTTTCTAGATCCCTTTGGTGTAAAGCTCCGTCATCTTCTTTAACATTGTTTTGGGATTTGGTAGAAACTAGAGAAAGCATATTTTATCACTGAAAACTTTAAAAACTTCGCATGGGGAAATTAACAAAGTGCAAAAGAAGAAGGGAAGTAAACAACAGGGTGAGTTCAATGACTGATATCAATGGGACTGTATATAAGTATTATTTAAGTTTGTACTGTATATGAGAGTTTCTTACATTTGTGAATCATATTGTGAGGATTAGTTAATTTTGTCTATATTGTGAATGTAACATCAACATCTGTTAGAATAAACTTTTTCTCCTGTCTTCTGTTCCTTGTATAGAAAGGCTGAAATGTTGGGGACTTTAGAATTTAAAACCATGACTAAGGCCATTTCCTCACTAGCCTGTTACAGTGCTATTATTCCACTTTCAACATCCTATGGAATCCTGAGGTTTGCAGTTTTGGGAGGGACCTCAAAGGCCCCTCCCTAAACTGTAAACCCCAGGATTCCATAGGATGTTGAAAGTGGAATAATAGCACTGTAACAGGCTAGTGCGGAAATGGCCTAAGACTGTTCACAGTAGAGATACATAAAATTTTGTATGGTACAGGAAATATATAAATTTTTCTCTCTGCCTAATAATTCTAGAAATCATACTTACCCGATGATATTGATTAGCAGTAGATTTGCTAAGTGCATAATTAATGAAGAATTGGCTACTGAGTGGAACGACATCCTCTTAATTAGAAGCTTTTTAAAAGGGTTTCACTGTATATTGACTATAATGTGATGCAACACTCAGAACCTCTGCATATATGGCAGGTGCACCGTATTTACAAATTCTATTTTGAGAATAGATTGACTACAGCTCTCAAAATTTCCCAGCTGACATGGCCTTTGGGACTGTGAGAATTGTAGTCCAAAACAGTAACTTTTGGTTCTGTGCATGTAAGATGGACAAAGGTTCCATTCAGAAGTGTGGCTTGCATGTTGAATCATGCTATGTTGAAATTTGGATTGGGGCCACACTAACTCATTCCACCTTTTGACACCTTTGTATTCACTGTGGGCAGTAAGAAAACCTTCCCACATACATCCATATGCACAAATACTTCCTTGCTGTGGTCATTCTGAACATGTGGGTGCCTGACAGCCAAACAAGCCATGACATCAGGGTGAGTCCTTACCCACTTCCTGTGCCAACAGTGGCTTAGTGCATGAGCTTAGTTATTGTACAAGGCTAGAATCATTTTACAGTAGTTGGTACTCTCACCAATGTAGGTGTAGCAAATGCAGGGAAAAAAATGTCAGTCTCTTGCACAGAGAATCCATGTCAATCTTGGTCTTATAAATGGACAAACACAGTGTTTGAGTTGGTAATTCATTGCAGACCAATATGAGAACTGCTAAGGGAAATAATAATTTACAAATATGCATGTAGAGGATATTTTGTAAAGTGTACTATCTGAGCAACTGTTCAAATGGCTGGTGAGTACAGGATCATTTTTTTTAAAAGTAACATAATGCCAGTTGAAGGGAACCAGTGTGACGTAATGATGTTGGACTAGGAGCCCAGGACACAATATTTTGAATCTTTGCTTAGCCATGGAAACCCACTGAGTCATCTTGACCTAGTCACACTCTCAGCCTTAGAAGAACAGAATGACTCTCTCGCTGAATAAACCTTGGCAAGAGAATCCTATGATAGAGTAGCCGTAAGCTGGAGTCAGTCTGAATGCACATGATAACAAGTGCCACTTGGTTATATCCTGCAGTGGAACAGCAGTAGTTAAAGTAAAACTTTGCTGATTAATTGAATAACTTGATACATGCCAAATTTCCTCACATACAATTGATTGATACCATCCACTGACCTTGCTTAATGCTTATGGGTGGAAGATATGGCTACAACTGAATTAACCAGCACATACATTTTGCTTCCTAATCTTTTTCAGATGATGTTTAGATTGGGGCATAGAGGAGAGTCTTTAAAAAACATGTAAAAATTTCCAGTTGTATGTAACTTCAGGGCTTAAATATCTAAAGGCACCAGGTCTTGTCTGATCTTGAAAACAGGCTGTATTTCAGAGGAAGGAACTGACAAAATCACCTCTGAGTATTCCTTGACTAAGAGAAACTGTGAAATTCATGGGGTCACCATAAGTTGATAGGTGACTTGAAGACACATACATACACATGATGCGTGTTGCTTTGTTTGTCTGTTTGCTGCAGAGCAGGAGGCAAAAACTTTCTCAGCAGTTCTGAAGGCATGAGGTATCACGGTTATTCCTCTTGTTCTACCCCCAGTGTACTTGGGTGGTTATTTTCTGTATATTCAGTAGGAACTAAATAAATAAATAAAGTGTCTGAAATCTACACAAAATGGATTACGCAGAAAGACCTATAAACTCTCAAAGGTACAATATATGTGCCACATTCATATGCAGTTCTCTTATTGCTCTCCCATCCCTCTCTGTACTCTATAATTGAAACCTTCATTTCTCTATTCATGATACAGAATAGAAGATACTGAGGGTGAAAGTGGATGCCAACCAATTGTTTCCAATATGCCCCACATTTTTTTCCAGGATTAATCTGTTTAGGCTTCAGAAACAATTAAGTTAGCACATTTTTCAGAAGGTGCTCCCTCTGGTGGTGAAATGATTTCTAGGTGTTAACTGCATGTGATTTTCCTCATGTATCTTACATTTAATGTGTGTTGTGTTGCAATTGGCACAGGAAAGTAAACATGAGCTTATTTTGCAAGTCTGATTGCTGAGGCACAGATCTCTGGAGACATTATATTGTCATAAAAGACCACATGGAAGAGACCACAGCAGCCATTGGGTCCAATCCCCTGCCATGCATGAACATACACTCAAAGCACTCTCAGGAAATGGCTATCCAGCCTTTATTTAAAGACCTCCACCTTAAAAACCTGCACCAAAACCTTGTGATTTATTCATTTATCTTTAGAATTATGCATTTTCTTTAATGTCTAGTTTACCTGTGATTCTATTGATTATAGTGCTTATACTTAATGGGACTAATTTTTAAAATTTAAATAGAATCAAAGAGTTGGAAGAGACCACAGGGACCATCCAGTCCTGCTATGCGGGAACACACATCAAAGCATTCCCAACAGATGGCCGTCCAGCCTCTGTTTAAAAACTTTCAAAGAAGGAGATTCTACCACACTCTGAGGCAGCATATTCCACCACTGGACAGCTCTGATCATCAAGAAGATCTTCCTGAGGTTCGAGTGGAATATCCTTTGCTGCAGCTTGAATCCATTGCTCCTTGTCCTAATCTCTGGAGCAGCAGAAAACAAGCCTGCTCCTTCCTCGACATGACACACCTTCAAACATTTAAACATGGCTATCATGTCCTCTCTTAACGTTCTCTTCTGCAGACTAAACATACCCAGCTCCCTAAGCCACTCCTCATAGGCATGGCTTCAAGACCCTTAACCATTTTGGTTGCCCTCCTCTGGACACACTCCAGCTTGTCAATATCCTTCTTGAATTAAGGCACCCAGAACTGGACTCAGTATTCCGAATGAGGCCTAACCAGTGCAGAATAGGGTGGTACCATTACCTCCCTCGATCTAGATACCATACTCCTATTGATGCAACCAAGAATCGCGTTGGCTTTCTTGGCTGCCACATCACACTGCTGACTCATGTTCAGCTTATGATCTACCAAGACTCCTAGATACCTTTCACACATACTGTTGTCCCTTTCACATGTACTGTTACTGTTAAATAACAACTAAAGGAAAATCCTGATCAGGCTCAGAGGTGGGGTTAAATCCCTCCCCCGCACATACTTACATACAATAATCCTGATGAAAAATACCCTCCCTTCCCTCTAAAGCTGTCTTTTCAATTCAGGAAGGAAGCTTCTGTTGGCACCAGTAAACTCTTCCAGGGCCA
The DNA here is from genome assembly GCA_948474755.1 of Ctenosaura bakeri. NCBI lineage: Eukaryota > Metazoa > Chordata > Lepidosauria > Squamata > Iguanidae > Ctenosaura > Ctenosaura bakeri. Next base: position 213,221 of record CAOLHI010002416.1, on the reverse strand, counting down.
ACAGCAGATTCAGGGAAGACTGATTTGAGGTATGTGGTATGTGGCATAATCCCCCATTCCCTGTACAGTATCATCTTGATGCTGCTGAACTTTGTCCTACCTAGCTGCTATTGTTAAAAAGAAAAAAACAGAGAAAATAATGCAAAACAATCCTCTGACATGACATGACTTCCCTTCACTGAAATCCTTAGGAGCCAAGTGCTGGATATCTGGAAAGAGAGATGAAGAATAATATTTTCAGCATTAACTTGCTGTCTAATCTGCCCTATCCATCAGGGTCAACCTAGGTGACCAAAAGTTTAAATCCATCAAGAATTAATGAATGCATTTAATGTCACATTCATTTTGGCCATAAGCCTTTTAAACTGCACTTTGTGGCCTCTTTCCAGTTATATTGTACATACAAATGTTATTTCTTATTGCTCAAGGCTACTGTCTCTTTTTACCTGTATGACAATGAAATAGTCTCTCTCTCTCTTTCTTCCCTCCCCCATACCCATATTTGATTACCATTGCACAGAATCCCTTGACAGTCATTTGGGAAGTTCATCTATCTACTACTAAGCATATTTCACAGTTAAGGATATATATTTTAGGAATGGCAATAAACATAACTATTTGCAGTTTCTGACATATACCATCACAGCAACTGTGACCCTACTGTGAAACTTGTTTTACTTTATAAAGACCATAGATTTCTGTGTAAAATTTGCAAAATCCACATGCCCTTCTTAGTTCCAGTGGATGGAATTCACTTGGGAACTTACATCTTCCTAAGCGGACTTCCTAAGTGGAAATAGAATCGAGCAGTTTCACAATGTCCATATTCAGCAAGGAGCTACCATTAAGTTACTACAGCCAGCAAAGTGACCAGTGTATAATGGGAACCAAAGCACAATGGGACTGATGCACAATGGGACACTTTTGCCAGTGTCCCATCACACATCTTACATACAATGAGACCCAAAGCACAATGGGACTGGTGTACAAAGGGAACTGATGCACAATGCATTATGTATCTTTGCTATTTTTTAACAGTGTTTCATAGCTTCTTTGCTATGTAGCTAAGCATGCATAAAGTTACCAACATAGACCATTACAGAGAATTCCAGCCAGTTCTTTGACAGAAGAATTTACGATCATAGTTTCTATCATGGCTTTCATAGTCTACTTGCTTTTCCTTGAGGAGTATGCCAAAGGGAGGACATGTGTAAATTCAAGGATCAGTATGGAGTCTAAATAGCTCAGTTTTGAACGTTCATCTTATTTCTTCTTTCAGTTTCTTGGTGTAAGAGATGTTACTGCCTCTGCCTTTCCAGGCAGACAAGAAAGGTAGGTTGGACTCAATGGCCCTTGTGATCTCTTCCAACTCTATGAATTCTATGAAAATGTCTCTTATTTCTTGGACTGCACTTTAGAAAAAGTCAAGAAGACAAATCCAGATTTCTCAATGCATCTCTTGGGGGATAAAACCCATTTTACTTTAGGCACCTTTACAAAATCAGCCCACAAAAGACTGTTTAGTCAGACCGATTCATTGAGCAACCTTGTAGCCAGCTTTCTACAAAAGAAAAACAACTGTCTTAGAGTTAAGCTCCCAAGCCAAATGACTTATGCTGACTAAGTGCTCCTGTTTGGTTTAGCTGTGTAATGGCAAAGGAGGAGTCCAATCAAGACTGCAGTAATGCCTATGGCTCGTTGGCTGCTGTGTCAGCTGCTGCTGGGCTGACAGAACATGACATCTCATCACTGAGATCCTTAAATGTCTGGAGGGAAAGGCAAAGAATAATATTTTCAGCACATTTGCTCAGTTTTTAATCTGCCCTACCAATCAGGGTCATCCTAGGCAACCAAGAGTTTTAAACAGTATACATACTGGACGGATATTGCTAAAATATATATACAATTAAAATAACCCCACATTTATCCCCAACCACTAAATGGCTACCTAAATTCAAATGCCTTACATCACACCTGGACGACATCCAGCCCTGGCCTTTTCTGAGTCTATCCAGAATTTGGATGAGTGACTTCTTTATATTACAACTTCCAGAACGAGGGGATTCTGGAAGATGCAGTCTAAAAAATAAGTCTTCCAAGCTCTTTGACTATAACATGGAGGCAGGATTATTTTTCTCCCAACAGCAACCTTCCCTTGCAGGTGGTCTTTCCAGAGGAGTGGGCACATTGGCAATATTGCTCTCTCTCTGTTCCTCTCTGCCACCTTCTTTTCTCCTTCCTTCCTCCTGCCAGCCTGGTGAATTATCAGGAGGGTGTCTCATGCCATCAGCCTGAACTGATCTCTCACAGAGGATTGTTGAGGCTGAAGGATACATGTGATCCTTGGGCAGGGCTGGGTCCTCCAAACAATGTTGGACTGAAACTCCCTTCAGTCTTAGATAACACAGCCAATGCCCTGCCCTAGGGCTACAGGTGGCTCACCCTTTATTTATAGAGAAAGGAACTGAGGACGAAACATAATATGAGTTTTATCACATAGTTCACTGTTCTGTTTGTCCTTTAACCCATGGATGTCCCCAGGAGACCCATGCCACATCAGGACTATGGACTAGGGGACAGTGGTGGCTGACCCTTTGCTCCTGTTCTGATATTGATCTGGATGAAGCCCTTCAATGTCTGCTATTTATACTGGGGAAAATTCTTCAACTGGAGCAAAGTTGCCCCCGCAAAACAAAGAGCAAGTGCACACAGAGTTAAAGCCTTCTTTCTCTCCACCTTCACGGTTTCAGCACTGCTGAGAATGCAGGAAGAAGCAGGCAAAGCAACCTTTTTGGGAAACGCCATTGCTAGGATGATAGCTGATGGGAAGAACTGATGTTTCAGTACTATGGTGAGATTTTGTAATGGGTTGGCCCTCCCTGGCACTGAGAGTGGTGGCAACTGAGCATTGCTTTAAGCAGCATGTCTTGGGCAGCATAGATGAGGAACCCATGGAATTCCCATTGACCTATTTTTCAGGGAAGTTAGTAGCTCAAAGTATCTTAGGGCAGCCACATCACCGAAAGAAGAGGACAAGAGCAGACACAGACTTGCATAATATTTGCATATGTTAATTTATATGTACAGATAGAAGTTTAGAAATAATTGCTGTCATTTATAAAGAAGTACAGTACATGCCATCATAGTGGGAAAAACGGATATCAGGTGATCTTGTGTGCCTAGTTTGTAATCTGATGTCCAGGCACTGTATGTTGCTAAGTAACTTCAAGGCTACTGCTTTCCTTGTTTCTTAGGGCTCTTCCACTGATACCTTACATCAGCTTAGTTATGTATATATAACTAAATTGTGTCTCCTGGCCTAATCCCCTCCCAGCCCACCTTAACAACCAGTAGCCACACTGAGTGACGAAGGTCTGTTCGGCTGCAGATTGGTGTGTAAGGGGATTACATTTCCAGCTCCCTTCCAACAACAAGCAAGGCTGTGACAAGGAATTGTGACAGTGTCCTGCTTCTGAAATTGCAACCATGCCCATGACTATGTAGTGTTACTAAATATGGAATCATAACAGATCTATAATTCTATAATTCTAAGTTACAACTCCATAAACGCAACACAAAAATGTCAACCTCCATCTTTAAACTGGACTTGCAGTAGACAGTCCTTCAAATAGAAGATACCATGGAAGATAGGACTGCAGGGCAGGGGATGTGGTCTGTCAACAGGGCTTTCAGTTGGTACAATGTTTCAGTTGGTACAATTGTCCCATGCTCTTCAGAATGCTGCAGGGAAAAGATATACAGTAGTTTGCTTCTTACTGTTCTTCAGCCACTTCCTGATTCTCCCAATGTCACTGTTACCATCAATATTTTGTGTGTTATTTTAGTAAATGAATAGAAATGCATGGGTACAATTGTTAATCTCATGGTCAGGTTGAAAATTGGTTCACATAGGAAGATTTTGCACTATTGAATGTTGCATTTTGTATTTTATTTATTTATTATTTCTTTATTCATTTACTTAATTTCTGTGTCACTGTCTCTAAAACAGCTCACACCTGCACACAAAGGGGGAACCTATTTTTAGAACTACTCCAGAGACCCAACCAAAGGTCTTCTCTGCAAAGAGCACCTAGTCTCCCAAAATGGCCAGGAACAGTGAGCTCCTTCTCTGATTGAAAGCTCTGGCTTTTCCCTCAGAATTCCTTATTTCACAATTTTTAGCAACGAGAATGATTTGTCAGCACTTCCAGTCTGGAAAAGTTCATCTAAGAAATTTCCCGGCTGAACTTGAAGAAGGTATTTAATCTTCCCATTGTGTTACAATAAGGAAAGGGCGAGCAATTAAAATGGGTTGCTCCAATTTTCAATTCCCAATCAAGCATCAGTTTCACAAATGTCTTCTGTATTTCCTGGCAAGAAAAGCCAAGGCGCTCTATCCATGTGGTAATAAGGAAGAACATACGCATACTTGCTAGAAAGCAGTTACTAACCCAGTGCTAATTAGGTCACCCACTTTATCTGGGGTTATTTAGCATCACCAACTTTCATCTTTTATTAGGAGTATCAGGATAATGCTAGCTGTTTTGCGTGTTCCCATAGAATGAGAGCAAATAAGAGTACCCTGCTTCATAACCCACAGGATAATAAAGCATTTCTTGGGTGCTAATATTGGGACAGCAAGAAAGCCAGTATGGCTCAGCCATGGAAACCTGTTGGGTGACCTGGAGCAAGTCACGTTCTCTCAGACTCAGAGGAAGATAAAGGCAACCCCCCCCCGAACAAATTGTGCCAAGAAAACCCAGTGATAAATTCACCTAAGTATTGCCATAAGTTGGAAAGAACTTGAAGGCACAAAGCAACAACAACAACAACAACAACAACAATAATAATATTGGGACAAGACAAGTGTAACAAATCCATTACACTGCATCATTGTAGCCAGAATTTATACAATGCTGGTGGTCTCATTCCTGAAGCCCAGACAATGATATGAAGGTACATTAATGCTGTGCAGTTGGAGACTAGGTCCCAAAATGGGCCATTAATCGTTTCTGGATACTGCTCTCCACTGGCTGACGATGACTTAATGGGACTACCCTCCATCTCCCCTTACTTTCATAAGGTAATAAAAGTAATAAAAAGAGAGCCTCTGATCATGTGCAGAGTATTTTCCCCACACAACTCAGTAACAAGGCCCAGCATACCTGTCATTAAGAGAAAAGGTTATTGTATTAGAAGACTTTGTTTCCTGGGAAACTTGAACTTAAAGGCTTACTTTATGAGAAATAAAATCACAGATCATCAGATCTACCTTTCCAACATAGCCACCAATTTTACCCACTTTTTATTTTTTATTTTGAAGGTCCCTGCTGTTGTTTATCGTCAGGTCCTTACCATGTAATTTAGTGCATGATCTCACATCTTTGCAGTTTCCCCTTTTTGTCTGTGAAATCCAGTCTTCAGTGACTATGTTGACTAGGTGTCTCCAAAGTCTTTGGCGCTGGCAGGGCTCATACCAGTTAGGTCTGAAAACAGCAGAGGCTCTGTATTTACATAACAGGATTTGTTTGTTTAAGAATTTATATACTACCTTTGAGAGCAGACCCTCACCAGGTGGTTGATGGCAAAAAGACAACATTAAAACAAGGGTACAAATTCATTATGTCCTAATTATAAAGATAATTAAAGCATTACAAAGGGAGGTATTAAAGCAACACACATCTTAATTGACTTTAAAATGAAAAGGTCCTTAAGGTCCACTTAAAAGCCAGAGATCATATGGACTTCCCTGTTAGCAGCCATACAACCCCATGCTTTGATATGGTCTAACTGGTAAATATTAATTGGCATTAAATTAAGTTATATACATTTATGGCTGAAAGGCCATGTGGGGAAGGGACACTGGCTGGGAAGATATGCAAAAGTAGGTTAGAGGTGACCTCAGCACGGCCAGGTCATAAGTTTGCTGTGGATTAGTGGGGAAAGCCTGACTGCTCTAAGCTAATCCTCTCAATTGCCCAACCTCAAAAAACAATAGTCAAACTCCCCAGGTGCAGCAGGCAAGCCCCCCCAACTATGTGCATTTCCTACCAAAACCTTCCTCACTCACATTACCCAATTGACTGATTGTCAACAATCAGTCAATTCCAGACCCCTTTTGTTTCCTTTGCCAGAAAACAATTAACTCACACCCTTTCAGGTAGGGAAATAGAGTGTAAAAAACCCTCTGTTTTGAGCAGGTCAATGTAGTACTTCACTTGCTGGTAGCCAGGCTGTCACTCTGATTCCTGGTTGTGTACTGCCCTTAGATGAAAGTCTAAGTCACAACGCTGCTTCTTTGCTGCTCTTCTGGAATAGTAAATATTACTCACTCCCTGAAACTTTGTTATCAGTCTTTCCTCCCTTTTCCTTTCGTTAGCCTTGTGTGAATGCGTGACTGTTTGAATCTTGTGTGTGTGTGACTGAATTTCCCTCAATAAAACACATTTTAGTTTACTAACCCTCTCTCACAGGCCTCCTAATTGAGCTAATTAATTCTCCATTGTCACATGGAGGTACTGGCACTGTGGGTAGACTCCTGAGTCACCCATGTTTTGGGGTAACAACCCTAACGTATGGGGCCAGGATCAAAAAGTTCCTGTCTGTATTGTCTGACAATCTGAAGGATGGACTTGCTGATGTACCTGAGGTGACTGTTTCACTGTGTCTAATGAGTAAGCCAGCCCATGATTCACCCATGCATTATGCACAGCAAGGCAGGAGCAGCAGAAATGGTGAACTGTGCCAGGGGCATCCTCCACAACTGCTGTTGCTGCTGTGAACAGGACTGTTGCCTGGAACTGACCAGGCCTCAAATGCCTAGCTCTGGCAGATCTACCCAGCAAGGCACTGTGGGTAAAATGTCCTGGGAGAATGTCTATGCTGGCACAAGGAATTTCCAAAAGCCCTTGGCTCTGAAAGAGTCAAGCATCTGGAGCACAGCTGGCTCTGCAGAGAACAGGCAGTTTGTGGGGCTGGTGCTATTCTATAGAAGAGAGGAAGCAAAGGGGGCAGTAACAGAGACCAGGCAAAGCAGAGAGGGGAGGTTGTGAGCAGTGGAAGTAGTGGCAACAGTATGGGGAGAAGGGGCTAACAAAAGGAGGGGAGAAAAAAAGGGAAAGAAAGTTATGATGGGTGAGGCAGAAATACTTCTCCTCCCACCTCAAGTGGCAGACCAGCCTAGGTTGCTGTTGTCTGAGCCTGAACTTAAGGCCCAGTGAGGTTCATATCTGTGCAGACATTTCTTCAAGCAACATAAGCCCAAACAAATATGACTTTAAAGATCACCATGCATTTGACTGGGCCTAGAAACAAACAAATGGCTAATATATCTTGCACATTATTATCTGCTTGGGCCTCCTTGTTCACATAAGCATCTCAGCTTTAGTACTAATTCTGTACGTAATTGTATAGAGGGGTTTTCCAAAGACAGACTCATTTGGGGTGCATTGCAATAATCAACTCTAGATCTAACCTCGACATTTACAATCGATACTAAACAGCTAATTTGTGGGAAATCACCAAAACTACTTGTTAGCAATGGGTCTACAGTAGGCATAATGAAATGACTGAAGATGATATCTTAACTTAGCTCCAGTCCCTGATTATTCTCGCGTTTTTTCTCTGTTCAGTTGGCAAGGAAATATATCCATTCTATGCTACATTGCTGAATCTCTGGGGCTCAAAGAACAGAAATTGTTTTATGGTCCTCTGAGTTTCCATAACTGCATGTGCTTTTTTAAAATCCTAAAACAAGCATCTTAGTTCCCCCATAAGAAGCTGTGTCTATTCTTGGGGGACTCTACAAAACATTTACAAATTGCTGTCCCATGGGTGGGCAATGAGTAGTCCTCAGATATTTCTGGTCTATAAAGCTCATAATCTTTCCCCATTGACTGTGCTGACTAGAGGTAGTGGGAGTTGTTGTCCAACAGCATCTGTAGAGCTACAGGTTGCCCATCCCTTCTCTTTCACAACACTGCCTTGCCTCATAAATGTTTAGAATAGACATGAAACTTCAATTTCAAAATATCTTTCTCTGGCATTGTGGTGATCCAGAATATCCCGCTGATACAGCAACATCTGCTACATTGCCTGTTTGCATGAGGAACACCTATTAGGTAGAGACAAATGTCCTTTGTAAGTGTGATGAAGCATGTCAAGGGTCAGCTCAGCCACAGGGCATCATACAACAAGACACTTAAGCCATCATGATGACAACTATACAAATGTCATTCTGTATTTGTTAGAAATCAGAACTTTCATTGACCTGCACAGCAGGATCGATTTGCTCTATTTGCTCTACAGAGGATACTCCTAGGATTACATCATACATTCCAATTGGTCTTGCTTAACCTAATGTCTCATGGGATTGCTCGTTGTCCAATTTTTATCTGTAAATATTGCCTATGGTTTGAAATCTGAAGCTGGCCCTTCAGATGTAGTGGGACCACAACTCTCATCATCCTTCACAATCTGCTATAATAGATAGAGTTGATGGGAGACATCTAACAACATTCCACCTGAACCTCAGGAAGAACTTCCTGATGGACAGAGTTGTCCAGCAGTGGAATATGCTGCCTTGGAATGTGGTGGAGTCTCCTTCTTTGGAGGTTTTTAAGCAGAGGCTGGATGGCCATCTGTTGTGAATGCTTTGATGGGTGTTCCTGCATTGCAAAGGGTTGGACTGGATGTCTCCTGTGGCCTCTTCTAACTCTATGATCTGGACTGTCAGATGTTGCCCAACCCTGTTTTAAATGCTCCAAGCAGTGCCAGCCCAACTTCTAGAATTGGTTTGGAGGATAAAAAGGTTTTCATTTGGGACAACCCCCCCCCACTGAATATCCAGAGAGCCTATCTGGGGAGGGCATTCTACAGAAAGGATGCCAGCACTGAAAAGGCCCTCTTCTCCTCTCCTTCTGTTTAAAAGTCCAAGTAATTTAAGTATGAAAGAAGACATTGTTAAGCAACTCCAAGTCATTTAGGACTTTCAAGGTTAACAACTGGCATTTTCTCTTGGGCATAGTATCAGCAATGTGCATACACTGACAGAGATAACACAAAGATAACAACACAAATATGAACAATGAAAATGAATGTGGTTATAACAATTGAATAGCAATATTTAATAACAAAGATGAACATTTCTAAAAATTTTCTTACCTACCAATACTGCAAAATGGGAGTATGTATTTATAGACCAGATTGGAATATGGTCTTAATGGTAATTGTGAGCTCATTAATTTCTTCACAGTGAGATAAAGTATCTGGCTTTTTAGGCACAGAAAAGAATATTACATGCTATTTTTTAGAGGTCAGTTCTGCCTTCCAAAAGGACCCCAGCATTTCAATAACTCTGTTGTAGAGGGGATTAGAATTTCCAGAAAAGTCAATGAGGAGCGATAATTAGCTGTCACATTAACCATGCACCTTTTTTTTTAAATGTTTAAGGTGAAGTGGCCGTCTAGGGAAACGAAAAAACCTCAGAGTCCTTGAAGCAGAAAGTATTATATTTTATTTTCTTACTGCGAGGTTTTGCTGAACTGCGCAGGGTCCCCAGTGTGAGCATCACTGAAGACCCTGCACTTCGTCAAAAACCTCCCTTATATACACTCTTAACAGTAGAATCAATTACAAATTGGTTACATTACATCATGCATGCAAGGACACAACATGTCAAAATGATCTATTCCTTCCCTTGTCCTTGTGATAAGTTGCAGGAAAGAACAAGCCTGTTTTCCATGACCTACCACCCCTTCGTTAAGCACTTTCAGCACTATGTTCCTTAGATAAGAAACATCTGCAGTTAATTATAATTTCATCTATTTTTCTACCAAACACAAAATCATATATTTAACCCTTTCATTCCCCCCTTCATGCCAAATTCTCTGCAATTTGAAGCATGTCCCTCCTATGCATACCCGTGGGCCATTACTGCGTAGCGAGCCGCTTTCCCTTCCATAGCGTCTGAAAGGGAAGTCCGCACACACTTTATAGCACAGGACAGGCATAACAGAATCAGAACTCCCCCAACCAATAATAGTACAAAACCAAGGAACAACGTTCTTAACCCCCCCCAAAATTTGGCAACCAGGATGTTAACCATTCCAAGGGATTACTTGCCCCATTATCATTGTTCAGTATTACCTCTTGTAAGTGTTGCACCTCATCCTTTTATGGTCTTATTTAAGTCATGGAAGGTAACTTTGCATCCTCCCTTGACTATGGAACAAAACCCCCCTTTTCTGGCCAGCAAATAATCCAGAGCCAACCGATGCTGTAAGAGTAACTGATTCAACTCCTCGACCTCGTGTTGCAGAGCCCTCACCAACCTCCCAGTTGCATTTATAGTCTTTTCCAATCTACAGGTAAATCCATATACTTTTACGATTTTCCTGTGCTACAATTCCTGGGTAGGCTCCCAGGGTGAGGAGTCCTGAAAATCCGCCTGCTACTCTGCTACCTTCAGTTCTAGACAGTTGGGGTCCTACAATAACCAAGTCCTCACACTGGTTACCTAATGGTCCCACCAGATCTCTTCTTTTTCTAACTCCTCGCTTCTCTTTCTCTGGCATGAAAACCTGAACAGGTATGGTCATATACCCTATTCCCACCCCTGATAGGCTCCTGGGTGGTAATTGGTGGCCCATCCGTCAAAATAAAACCACAGATGCGGATCTTAGCCTTTATCCCCAAACAAATGCTACCCGCCAGTATAATTAGAGACAAACATAGGATACTCCGGGTATAATTCTTCAAAGCTTGTATTACTTAAACCCCCTTCAAAGTGATATGAACTATTATATGAGTCATACAAATAGAACCTGCTACTACAGGCTGAATAATTTCCTAGTTTATCATAAATGAAGTGTTTTACATACCCCTTCCATTTAGAGTTCCAATTTCCACTATGATGGCAACAGAAACACATTCCCGGAGAATAAGTATAGAACTTCAGTCGCTTGAACTGTGTTCTGTTCATTCCTCCATCAACTGTGGCAAACAGATTCGGGGTTCCTCTCAACGCTGACTGTAGGGCTCCCACTATCACCCCTGGTTCACTAATAAGAGAGGGCATGAATCCAAAATCTGCTACAGTTTGTGGGTGTTCGTATATTAAGGTGACATCATGCCCATGTTGTTGGAACATATGGGTGGCGTGTCGTTAAACCAATTGGCCCCGACTATCCCGCACACCACACTCCACATTCCGATTATCAGCCTCCACCCCATCTTCAGAGCTGGAGGGGGATCCCACTCTCCTTGTCCCACAAAAATATCCCCAACATATATATGAGAGCTAATATTCCCAAAACTATACCTACTATCAATATTACTATCTCATTAACAGTCATCACAAGTTGTCAATTGCTTACCGCGGGAGGGATCTAGCCTTTTTGCGTAGAGTGATCAGCCTCCGGAGTGACCACAGCAGGGCTTAGTCCCAGTCTTCCTCCTCAGCAGTTGCTAGGTCTACCGTACGTAGAACTGCCAGCTCCCAGGTATGTGACAGCAGTAGGGTCTAGCCTAGATCTTCTTTCACCTGTTGCGGATCTGACTGTGCGCAGAATGGTCAGTTATCTGGTATGACCACAGCAGAGTCTAGTCCGAATCTTCTCTCCCCCTTTTTCGCTTGGAGAACTTCAATTTCAGAGGGTTGTCTTGTGATGAAACCACAGTCCAATCAGTAAATGCCTTTTTCACCCTAGTGTAATGTATCCAGGGCTTCAACCCTGCTACCTTTACTGCGGTAGGGGTGACTAACAGCACCTGATACGGCCCCCTATTTGTGCTGTGACCATAGGCTCCCCGGGGCCGAGAGCAAGGGGGCCCGGTCTGTCCTAATCGAGTGTTCCATTCCAACCAGTCCTGCAAAATCCTCAAACCCTTCATCCACCTCCTGCCCGGACTTTCCCTCCACCACTCTTCCTCTTCCTCTTCCTCTTCCTCTTCCTCTTCCCTCTCTGTCCCCTGCCCCCTCCTACTACCCCCTTCGTCTGGGGCATTCATTTTTCCAATGTCCTTCCTGTCGGCAGAGGGCACACTCATTAGGCCCCAATAGGGTTCCACTCCTTCTTCTAACCTTCCGATCATCTCCCTTTACCGCCAGTGCCGCAGCCAACAACTCTGCCTTCTTCTGATCCCTTTTTCCTTTTCCCGCTTTTCCTCTTGATCTCGGTTTACATACACTTTCTGAGCGATCTCCAGTAATTGGCTCAGATTCATGCCTACAAATCCTTCTTGCTTCTGGAGCTTCTTTCTTATGTCAGGGTAACTCTGGGTCACAAAAGCCAAGTTCACCATCTGCTGGCTTCCTGGGTCGTCTGGGTTCACAGGGGTGTATTGTCTATAAGCATCAAGCAACCTTTCCAAATGTCCCTGAGGTTCCTAGGCCCCTGGAGTACTTCTGTATTTTAGACATATTAACAGGCCTCTTCATCCCTGCCCTCATAGCCTCTATCAGGAGGGCTTGATAATCTGTAAGCAAAGCCATCTGGCCAAGATTGTTCGGATCCCCATCCTGGATCTACCAAGGGAACTCTGCCCCTTATCCACTGTTCAGGGTTTGCTTCCCCAGGGGGTACTCTGCCCCTTACTATTCGTTCTGCCTGTTGGAATTACCCTTCTCCGTTCTTCAGTGGTGAACAGAGTCAGGAGTAACTGCTGACAATCTTGCCAATTGGGAACATGTGAGGCCATAACGCTGGAGCAAAGTTCTATCATTTCCTGCGGTTTCTCTGTATATGTAGCATAATGTGTTTTCCAATTGAGGAGGTCCGATGTAGTGAAAGGAGTATACTGATAACTCGGATTGGCAACCTCCCTCTGCATTTGGGTCCACCAACACCTGCTCTACTTGACGCAAGGGCGCAACCATCTCCCCCCCCTTTTCACTGGATTCATCACCATCGGTCATCCTCTTCGGAAGCTTAGGCGCTGGCTTAGGTCGTTTCCTCTTAGACTTTTCTTGAGCTTTTTCTTTTGGTCCATGCCTGAGGTCAAAGGAATCTCTTTCTTCTGGGGCAACTAGGTCGGACTCCTCCGAGCCCGATTCCTCCAATCCCCCGGTTCTCCTTCTGGCTGAGAGGAGCCTGGTTGTGAGGTTCCAGCAGGCAATGGTATAGCAGCAATAGGAGTCGGAGGTAGGGCGGGCTGGGGCTGCACCACCGCCAGCGGTGGGGCTGCCACCTGCACTGCCATGTATGGGGGAGGGGCAGTTGGACGAGGTATATTATCTTCTGGAACTGAGTCTGGCAAAATCTGGCCCCTTCCAAGCTTCTTCCTTGCTCTCTCCTGCCGCACTATCATAGCCTTACAAGTTTGCTCCTGACATTTTCGCAACCAAGGGGGTTCCCAGAGACCACCGTGTCCCATGAATCTATATAAGGGAATTGATCAGGGTGGCCAGGCTCACCCACTACTATTGAATACACTGCCTGGACCCGGGCAGGTTCCAGGCTTCCCTCTGGGGGCCACCCAACCTTGAAGGAGGGCCACTCCACTTCACACAAGTTTCGCAACGTCCGGTGTCATTGGAGGGTCTCCATAGTCCCCACTAAATCCCTTTTTGAAATTTTTTAACATGACCCCCAAAAGGGGGTTTTTTACTCGGTCCCCTCCCATTTCCTCCCAATCTGGACAGGACACACTAGGGAGGGGTGAATCGGCGCGTGAGTAAGGGGTCTCACGGGCCAACACAAAAGGGGACAGATAACACTCTCTTCGTGCCGACCCACGCACCCGGACGCTCAACGGCATGCGGTGGGAACTGCGACACCACCCAGCATTCCTTGCACACCCCATTCACACCAACAAACTACCTCCCATTTCCTTTCCCGGGTTCCACGAGCCCTGCGGGTTCACCCACGCCTCTAATGGTGGGTTACTAGGGCAAGACTACAGGGGGGTGATCAGGCCCCCTCTTCTCCCTGAGATTGCAGGGAGGTTACTCACCAATAACCGTGGGAGGGTTCAAGTTTCTGCTTCAACCTCGGTCCCTTGGCAGGAACGCCGCCGCCGGAGATGTCACCCCGATCCGAGCCAAACCTGTTTTGTCAAAAAAAATTCAAAGGCGCCCTGGCTGGCTTTACCAAAAAAGGGGCGACAATCCCCGACGCCTAGGCGTCCGCCAAAGTGGGCGGGAAAAAGCCCTTCTCATCCCAGACGAGCCCCCAGAAATGAAGTGGCCGTCTAGGGAAACGAAAAAACCTCAGAGTCCTTGAAGCAGAAAGTATTATATTTTATTTTCTTACTGCGCAGGTTTTGCTAACTGCGCAGGGTCCCCAGTGTGAGCATCACTGAAGACCCTGCACTTCGTCAAAAACCTCCCTTATATACACTCTTAACAGTAGAATCAATTACAAATTGGTTACATTACATCATGCATGCAAGGACACAACATGTCAAAATGATCTATTCCTTCCCTTGTCCTTGTGATAAGTTGCAGGAAAGAACAAGCCTGTTTTCCATGACCTACCACCCCTTCGTTAAGCACTTTCAGCACTATGTTCCTTAGATAAGAAACATCTGCAGTTAATTATAATTTCATCTATTTTTCTACCAAACACAAAATCATATATTTAACCCTTTCAAAGGGATCCATAACATAGTAACTGGGCCTTTACTGGTCAAAAAAGCAGGCCTTTAGCAAATAATAATAATAATATTGCAGCTTTGAGTAGTTCCAGTTTCTCTAGCAGTCTGCAAAAGGTCAGTTCATGCTACAGGAATAGGTAAGAATGTTTCTATCCTGGAATGCCTGGTAAACTGTTCCCTTGTTATAATGGACTGATTTTCTTCCCCATTGCCTGTAAAAGTGTCAGCATTTTTCAGAACAAGGGAAAGATCAGGGTTGGGGGGGGGATCAGGTCAAGGGACTGGTCCTCAGAGGATGTTCTTGGTCATAATTCAGCCTAGGAACTCAGTCACTTGGGGTGGTGTCTAATGCATTGTGCCTTGACCCTGGTGAATGGCAACTGCAATGAAGGGCAGTTTCCCTTAGCTCAAGAAACATGAGCTTACTTTCCCTTTCCCTTAGATTCTATTGCAAAGCCCTTATTAACATTTTTATACAATCAATAAACCATCGTTTTGGTTCACCTGTGACTTAGTTTCATTTTGACAGACCCGTCAGCTGTCACTAAATTGTGATGTACGTGTATTAATTCAGCACTTTGTAGTGGTAACGTAGCTATCCAGCTATTCTCCAAAATGGTTTTGTTTTGGCTGTCAGAAAGAACTACTTTGTTATATAGCCTTTGGAGAAAGCCAGTTCAACAATCCTTAGAGCCAGAATTCACGTGAATCTAGAATCTAAGAAGCTAAAGATTCTGCTAATAAATTACCCTCCACCCTTTCATCAAAGATGAATGATTCTTTCTTGGATTAATATGGCCAGTTTGCAAAATAGAATACAAGATAGGGAGTAACTAGCATATTTTGATTTAGCTATGTGGAGGTGTGACTAGAGAAAGATTATTAAAGACTAGAGAAAGATTATTAAAATGTGGCCAGTCTTCTATTTTTGAAAATTTCCTGGTATTAAATACGCTATGTGCAGCAGTGTAGTATCAGATATAGCAGTGTTAATTAATGTGACTCTTACAGCTGATATGTGTCATAAAAGTTCCTTCCCTCTTCCCCACACCACCAGCTTCTTTAAGTCTGGATATGAAATAGAATTGGTTGTGATACGTACACATTATAAACCTGAATTGTGGTCCCAATTAATAACTCAAAAAAAAGGGGAAAAAACCAATAGCCTCATGGCAGAATTTTATTTTTTTAGAAAGTGTGGTGTATCCAGTGTTGTTGTTTTTTTAATAAACTGAACTGCAAGTTGTAAAATAGTAAACTCTCTGATTTCCACCTTTGTAACTTGAGTAATATGATACAAGCAGATTGAAGACCAAAAATATCACCGTCAACAAGAAGTTAAATGTTGCATAGAAATAATACTAATTTATGAGGTCTAAAAGTGCGTTCTTTATTATAGGAAAAATATTTTTCAAAATTAATTAAGCAAAAGTCATTTCACAGGAGCAGGTCATATGAAATGGCTTTCTCATATTTGTTCCCTTGCTTACTTATTTTAGCAATATCATTTTCTCTGTCACATGTTAACTTTGTATGCTAAAATGTTTTTTTTATGAACAGACCAATACTATGAAGCCACAATTACAATTTATATCATCTCTTGATCCAGTTTATACATATGCCACAATTTCACAGTATTGTCAGGCAAGAAAAATATTTATAAATTGTATGAATATTCACCTTTATTATTAAAACTTTTTTTATTTAGTTATTATAATCACATTCATTTTCATTATTCATACTTATGTGGTCTCTTTTTGCTTGCATGGATGCTGTTACCGTGCCCCAGAGAAAGCGCTAATATTTTAAAGCCCTAAATGGTTTGGGGTAACTTTAAGTATAGGAGTGTACCTTCCCATATTTACCTACTTGGACCTATGATGAACCTGCCAGTGACATCCTGTAAACCTACCATGCCCACCAACTCCAACATTATGGCCTCTGCCACACTGGTTGGGAATATCATCCAGTTAATGACATATGCACACAGAAGTGGGGCTTACATGCATATACATCTCTTTTCAGTGGGGCACAGGGGCTTTAGCTCCTTGTTTATTATCCAAACCCTCCTTGCTCAATAGCTAGGGGAGGTAATTTAGTCAATGAACATGTGGCTAGTCTGGTCTCCAAAGGGAAGGAAAAGAAGAACCCATTCCATCTGTGAATGTACCCTTGTTTCTTTCCCCCTTTAAGCTGAGAGCAGCTGCTTCATTATCTGACGTGTTCTCTCCACCCTCCCTTTATCACTGGTAAGCAGCAGCAGGAGGTGTGGACACAGAAATACACATATGGAATGCTATGTTCCATCTATTTCATGAAGGATCTCAGCCAGTGTGTGTTATAATCCAGCACAGGAAGGCCAATCAAATGGGCAAGACTCTGCCAAAACATTTTAAACAGTGGCAGTTTCATGTCTTGAAGGGCCCTGGGGCATGACTCTGCTAATTGGCTTTGCTCTCTGAATGTTTCTGCCTCTTTCCATTTCCCACTGGCTTTCTGATTGCCTCTCCATCTGATGTCAATTTGCATGTTCTCCCAGAGGAATCAGAAAAGGCACATAAATGTCATGGATCCTTCTTCTTCATTTCCTTTTGCTGCTTGCTTCCCTAGAGGCATGGCAAACTGGTAGCACGAAGGAGGAAGAAGAAGATGCAAAACTTAGAAAAAAATATTTTTGGAGCACAATACTAAGCTGGCTGTGCATTCTGAAAATTATAGTCCAAAACCATAGTTTTTTTCAAGCTCTGCAGACCAGGAGCTGACAGGGACTGGCAATCTACAAGGCCAACCCCAATCTTAAACCACATACTTGCTTTTATCTTTTGTGGATTTGAGCTACTGTTAGCTTAGGACTGAAACATAAATCTTGAATAGAACATTTTATTTTTCTTGCCAGATCAAACAGGGAAAATGAATGATGGCAATCTGGAATTTATGTGGGAAACAGAAGTTCAAAATGCAAGAGAAGAAGAATTTAAGACTCAGCTCTAAAGAATGTAATAGTGCTTTTTTAAAAAACAAGAAGCTGCCCTAGAAAGGTTATAGTATTGTGTAAATGGCTTATAAAGGATTAATATATACCTGCTAGATGCTTCACTAATTTGTTAATCCACTTACAAATGTTTTACATAGAACTCTGCACCCTACTACTGGTACTTGTGCCAAAATCCTGACTTCAGTTGGCTTACTAAATTTATCAGAATCTTGACCTCCATTGGATTCTGATGATCACAGAGTGTCACAGAAAAATAAACGGTTCTGTTCTCTTTTGTACAGAGGATGTCTTATACATGTATCTACCCACAAAACATAGGAAACATCTCACTTTTGGGGGTAGATGCTCCATAGCTCCATAACTATAATCCTGAAAAGTCAACGCTGGCTTGTACTGTGCCACAAAGTGTTGACTCATTTTCTAGGTGATGAGATGGGTGCCTGGGGGAAGAATGTCTTCTGTACTGTGGGGCAATAGATTCAGATTTTTTTTTTTAAAAAAAAAAGCTATTTTAGGCACTTTTTGAAGTAATGTGAAAGGAAAGACTTCTTAAAAGCCATAACTATGACCAGTAACTAAGCAATTACAACTAATTAGTTTTCAAAAAATAACTTTTTAGACTCTGAGGCTGACATCAGTCTTTCAGGTCCTGTCTAAACAATTTGCCAAAGGCACTTTACAGGAACATGAAGACTAGAATTATCCAGCTCTAATGTTTAAAATACTTCAGCCTGTATTATCAAAATGCATGAGGAAGTATATGTGCTCTCATCGTTTTCTCTACATAAGTCCTGTACAGTTATTGTTAAAAGGTTTCAGTGCTTAGAATCCCAAATTGAACAATGAAAGGAAGTCTGCTTTCATCCTAACTGGAAAGCAAACATTTACTCCACTTCCATAGAATACCAGGATACCTATGCTGAAAGTACCAAGGGAGACAAGGAAGGTTGTTTTATTACCCTGTCTTGTGGATAATGAGTTCCAGGGAGGACATCCCACCTCCATCCACTGGAAGCAGGTGCTTCTATTCAGCTGTATTTATTATTAGGATCTCTCCTTTGTTTATGCCAGTCCAATAACCATCACAGAGCAAAGTGTTCAGCTGCGCATGATTCCTAAGTGGACTGTTATTCTAGCAGCCATGGAAAAGTGGCCTGTTTCTAACACAAAATAGAAAGTATGGTATGCAAAATCCACAGCCCATTGAAACCTTCTCATGTTTGCAATAAATATTTATACTTCCACTTAAGGCCCATATCTGTTGGACTCACAATACCTGTTCTAATTGCTTTTCCTAGTCAAGCACCCAACTAGGATGATCACTCCCACTGTTACTGTGCCAAAGCAGAATGGCCATAGCAGCAGGAAATTAAGGGAAAATAAATTGGCTTCTTCTCATGTGCTTTAAATTACAAGGATATACGTATGGCATTCATGATTTCTGCCTTGCATTATGCTTTCAGTTCTATCTAGGGACCTCTCTAGGTCAACATCTTCTAGCTATCAATCAATTACAGTAGAATATTCATTATCTTAACACCTGAAATCATCTTCCTCATCTACCTCATGTTGATATGTAACAAGAGAACCATCTGTAAGAAGAGAGCTTGGAAAAGTATTTTTTGGACTATAGTTCCCAGAATTATCTGCCAGCAGTGGTTATGCTGACTTGGAGATTTGGAGGGTTATAGCAAGAAATACTAACTTTTTCAAGCTTTGAGAAGAATCACTCTGATTCATTCAAACTATTTACTATCATATTACTTTGATGCCTCCTGAGCCAAACAGGTAGAGAATGAGATATACTCTGAAATAATAAAAAGGTAGGTAAAAGGAATTTATTTAGCCATCAAGGGAAAAGCTGTATATTCCAAGAACCTCTGGGAGATATTTTGCAGCATCTCTTTATGGTTAATAGAGACAGATTGCTAAGGCTCACTGGTTCACGATTGCTTCTAGCTCTGCAATATTCAAAGAACTAGGCCATACTAACATCACACATTTCCACACTGTTTCTGCAAATCAGCACATAATGAGGATTACAAGAATGTGGCCAGCCAAGGTAGGGATTTGCTGAAGTCAGCATCTAAGTGCTAGCCTCAAGCATACCATAGACCTTTACAAAAATATTCTCTGCAGGGAGTATTAAAGCTCCCATGGAATCTTGAGTTAGCTTTCCAAGGTCAAGGGCAAGTAGTTTCCTTCAACTTCATCAATAGTAGCATTTAGCTATTTACATTACTGAGGAGGAAGCTCATCTGCCACTAGTTTCCAATAGTGGCAACTAATCTGCTGAAACTTGCAAGTTGTACTCTGTCTCCCTTCTCTCCCCTCACTGTCTTCTCTAAGAGAACATAGATTAATTCCAGAGCTGCTTCCAAAATCTTGTGAAAACAAGGGTTTTTCACCTTAAGAGACAGCCAAGCATACTTCTTTATATTATCCTCCCATTTTGACTAGATGTGGCCCATCCACATCACTGTTTACAGGAAGGCCCCTTGTTGCAGAATATTGCAACCCAAGTGCTTCTTTCTAAAACAGTAAAATATTACACTTTACAAAAAAAAAAGACTAAATACCATACTTAGCATCCACCAGGTCCTAGTCACCACAAACTGAGCTGCCATGATGTTACAAACCCACTGAGCGAAAATTTGGCTTCAGACATAATAGAATGTGGGGTGGTGTCAGGAAGTATAAGTCCTATGCATTACATATTGCATGTCCTTCACTATCTCTGACAGCAAATTCACACCTCTCTGTCTTGCCTGTCCTCATAGCAGATAGGTGCATATGTTTTCCAAGAGGGGACAATTGAACATCTCTCACAATATGGGAGATGTGAAAGTACTTTATTAGACAAGATGGAGATGCCCAGAAAACACTTAAACTTTCTGATTCCCATGTATTCCTTAAAATCCAATGACAACATAAGGGGCAAAAAGTTGGCAATCAATGCATCTTGTAAGCTATGAAAAAGATCACTTTGTTTGAGAAATATGTTACAAAAGTCTTGGGAACAGGAGGTACCTTGTTCATTGAAGGAGGATGCTAGAAGGCAGGTCTGGTTTCAACACCTGGCACAGTGGGATAAATGGAAAGCCCACAGGCCCCAGAGATGCCACAGTATCTGACATTCATCTCTCACAATCTTTTCCTTTTTTTTCTTCAAAGAAAATAGAATAATATTTTTAGGATGGCATATGCTTCCAAGCAGAGTGAATGTATAAGATTCAGATGGATGCTTATTAAATATACAAGGTATCCATGAGTCGTAAGCTGGGAGCACGTTCTTGCCTCTGAACACTGCCAACACTGCAACATCAACATCAACAATCTGCAGAATCCAGAGATTTGCAGTCGGGGGACAGGATAACCAGAATTCTGAGCCAGAGAGCTATAATGCATTGTCAAAGTACAAACCCCAGGATTCCACAAGATGTTGTTATGGCAGTTAAAGTGGAATTATAGTGCTATAATTATGTAATGTGAAAGAACCCCGCTGAACAGTCTGGTCATAGTATTCGAACCCACTGAAGTTTCCAAACAGTTTCTAAAGATAGCTGTGTGCAGCGTGCATTACAATAATTCAGACTAGGGATAATGAACACATGTGTTTTAAGACTGATAGTTCTTAAAGTATCTTAATGTATTTATTATTTTCAATCTTTAATGTTTTTAAATCTATAAATTCTTTGTTTTTTAAATTATATATTTATACTTTTATGCATGTTTTAATTTGTACTGTTTTAATGTTGTTACCCACTTTGAGTCCCATTGTTTGGAGAAATGTGAGATATAAACAACAACAACGTGTTACTGTGGCTAGATCTGACATCTCCATCTTGTAACTGGTGCACTAGCTTTAAATGCACAAACACACTCCTGGCTGGGTCCTCAGCATTTATGCTCAGGGTTGAGTCTAAGAGTATATCCAATGTATGCACCTGAGGTCTTCAGCTGAGTCCCTGTTCCTTGTTCTACTTCTAACCGACCAGGAACTCCCCTCTCTTGTCTGGATAGAGCTTCAATTTCTTCGTCTTCATCTAGACTAGCACCTCACCAAAATACAGATTTCCAAAATTCCACAGGGCAGTTAAAGTGGAATCATAGTACTATAATTGTATAGTGTGAAAGGGCTCCTAGAAATTGGCCACTCTGCCTTGAGCCATATACAGATTTCTTGTACACAAGTTCATATTGATGTACATTGATATAATGGGGCAGTTCCAAATTAGTTTGCTGTCTCAGGCAAAGGACAGGATTACAATTCCACAGTTCTGCTCCCAGTTCCACATAAACAAGTTGACTAGATTGGCAACTGAATCTCTACCGCTGGATAGAGTCTTCTACAACTCTGTTTCCTTCAACAGTGGGATCCGCCAGAAGGATGGCTAGGGTGATTGCTGCATCTCCCACCTGAAGAAGTTGATTTGGTGTACCCTATAGTGACACTAGAGCCAGGATGATATGGCTCTGGAGATCACAGTTCAAATCTCCACTTGGCCATAGAAACCCATTCGGTGACCTTGGGCAAGTCATACTCTCTCAACCTTAGTGGGAAGCAAAGTCAAACCCCATCTGAACAAATCTTGCCAAGAAAAGCCCACAATAGGTTCACCTTAGGGTCGCCATAACTCAGAAATGATTTGAAGGCACACAAACACCACCACACCAGCCCTGCAAAAGCAATGTATGAACAAAGGATTTCTGTCAGGTTCTTTAGGCTTCCTGACTTCCGCAGTGCCAAAGCCCTTTGCAGTGAACAAGCCTTATCTTATCATGAGTACATTTTAATCCTCAGCCTGAACAGAAGCTGGCTAATCATGGTATGTAAAAATGACATCATAAACCATCTGTTTGTGGCCATATAATTATACAACTCTTGAAATATTCTCAAACCAAAATAGCACAGGTCAGTTTACTTCCACAAACTCTTTGTGAATTACACTTGGCAATGCTACTGGTTTCACCATCAGTAGGATGTACTGCAAGCACTGAATGGCTTACTCCAGGCTTCCAGTAAGTGGTACAATTCTTCTTCTGGATTAAAACCAGAAGCTCACTTCACTCTGACCAAAAATTATACACGTGCAGTGGCAAACTTTGAAATGCAGTTACTTCTCTTGACAATCCTCATACCTGTTTCTTCCAGCAGAGCCCCAGAAGGTAGGCAGCTGTGTTGATCAATCTCAACAAGCCAGTACTAGGACTTTTTGCTTCCACCCGGCAGAAGCTAATGGATCTTAAATCCTCATTTGTGACAAAGCCTCATATCCTATCTTAAAACAGGGACAGCTGACCACAATATATTGCTGTTGGGAAAATTCATTTTCTTCCAGCTGCTGAGGATTATAGTTAATATTAGAGTTCAACTCCTTGCCCGTACCTTTCTGCCAGCGAGGGAAGGAAGGCAATCTTTTTTGCCCAAGAGGAGGAGGCAGTGGGGTGTGTCCAGTGCAAACAATCAAGGAGAAATACTGAGCTGAGCCAAAGTCAAGGTCAAATCCAAAAGGTCCAGAACACCCAAAGTCCAAAAAGGTAAAGAGTGCTGGAACACAAGGGTCGTGGGCGTGAGTAGCGATTTGCAACAAGCAAACAACAAGCCATGCTGACCAACTTGTATGCTGACAAAAACAGGTATTACACATCATTGTTCTGTTTACTCAATCTTGCCCAAATGGCTGCCCGCTGAGCTGCTCGTTTCTGTCTCCTCTGTGATTGGGACTGGGGGGCAAAGGTGAATCTGATTCCTCTAGAACATTGCTGATCCCCTCTCCCACTAGCACTGCTGGCAGCAACTCTGTTTCAGCATGTTTTTCAGCTTATGGGGGTGTTTCCAAAACAGTTTGGTCTATCACTGGCTCTGTTTCTGGCACAACCAATTGCTCATCAAACTCAGAGCCATCGTATATCACAGTTAACCTCAGTGGGTAAAAGGGACCCTGAGGGTAGGTGGCAGATGTTGTCATCATCTCTGCTAATTAAAAGCCTTAGCACTTTGAACCATTTAGTCCTGGCTCCACTACATAAGTGGTTCTCAAACTTTGGTCTTCCTGGTATTTGGAATTCAGCTCTCAGAATCACTGACCATTGGGCAAATTGGCTGGGGCTTCTTGGAGCTTAAGTTCAAAACATTCACACTAGGAGAGGCTGCAACAGTTTGCTTTTTGCCTGAACTGGACTGTTAAATGATAAAGGAGGCAGCCCAGTTCATGAAGAGAGATTTTTTGCCAGCTCCAGAAACTTCTGCTGTTGATATATTGAATGCCCCTGAAAAAGGCACAAACACATTGGACTTTTTATACAACAGAATATTCATCAAGTCTTTTTCAAGAATAAAATATAGATCATCAGTAAGCATGTGGAGACTCAGGCCATTTCTGCACTAGATGCCATTAGCGCGTTGTACTATCACAATCCAGGCATTGCCACTTGCATGATGGTAGCAGATTAGGAATGCTGTTTTCTGCACCCTTCCACCTTCAGTGGATGAGTAGCGGTATTCCCACTGGCATTCCTTCTGTACTACAGCATCCTGGGCCACTCCCTTTCCTAGCCTTCACCCCACCACACCATGCCTGATTGGTTGGGGTTTTTTTTTCCCCTTTGGAAGCCCTACTATTGCAACACCATTGTAACTGCATGACAAGCCAGTACAGTATTGTATTTTCATGCTATAATGCTTAAAAATGTGTTTTTAAAAATAAAAAGTTTTAATGCAATGGAGAACTTTAAAATAAACACAGAGAGGTGATAGATTTTGAACTTACCACACCATGAGAGTTGGGGAGTGAGGGATAAGCTGAGCATGCCTGCACCCTACTTACTGCTGGATCCATGACAACAGGAAGTACTATCAAGCGCTATTACAGTACCACATAGAGCCAACTGAAGAGACTGAAGTGCTAAAGGAAGCGCTTAATGGATATTTTCCAGAAATAGTATAATGCACTTTGGTAATGCTTGGGGATGGGATAGCAGCTGGACAGCAATGATGTTGTGTGGTAGCACAACTCCTGGACAGATAATAACTTGTTGCTATGATGGAATAGCCATGTTGTACAGAAGTGACCTTAGTTCCTTCTTTGCTTGTGGATTATAATACACACTTTTTAGTTCCTGATCTTGGTTTAAATTATGTAGGCCTGTTGAGGACTAGAAGCCAAAAGGTTTTGCCATTTTTACACTTCATGTCGTCTTCAAAACTCTGATTGCCAGAAACCAAAAATATATGGTGCAGGTATGATCAGTCCAAAGCTGCACATTTGTTTTTTACTCTTCCTCTCTTTGCTTTCCTTAAGAGAAGAGATAACCTCTTCATTTAATCCGTTGTGGTGGGGCTTTCGTTTTAAGAGTTCATGCGAGACTGGCGGTGGTATACTGCTTAATGACGTTTTAGATGCTTAACAAAAATATTATAATTTACTATATGGACATAGATATTCAGGATGCTTACAGTTCAGAAAGAGAGAGATATTTTTGTCTTCTCCACCCCTAAACAAAGCTACAGCTACCCCCTGTCCAATTCAATAATAAAAAACATAGGAGGTCTGTACTGTTCTACTTGTAGTCACTCTACTGGCCAGGAACATCAGCTCTCATTGAGCCTTTTTAGCTGCACTACTGCCCCATAATCTTCACCATTTCACAGATGAAAACTGGGACACATGTGGCCATGCAACATCACACTGTGGTCAAGATGGCAAAATTTATTAATGAGGAAGAACAGAGGAGTTAGGAGAGACTACTGGGAGGCCAAGATTTATCTTTCTCCTCTACTATCTCCCATTTAAATTAGTTGAGTGCAAAATATTTTTGTGCTCTGAACTCTCTTTGCAGCAATTGAAGTAGGGTGAGGATTGTCGGAGAAGGAGAAAGAAACTGGGACGTTTTAAAAGCAGCTGAAACATGGGATGACAGAGGATTACTAGAGACCAGGACAGGTGGGTGATATGTTGCACTTGCCGTCATTCATTCATCAACAACCGTTAAAAGTGTAGAAACCTTTCAACTCTTTCTCTTGTGCATCTGACTTCCTTACTATGTTGTGAGCAGTTTGACCTGTTGACATCTGTAGATGAAGCTGTTGTTGAAGGAGCCCTGGTGGCGCAGTGGTTAAATGCCAGTACTGCAAGCCACAAGGTTATGAGTTCGATCCTGCCGGGCTCCAAGGTTGACTCAGCCTTCCATTCTTCCGTAGGTCGGTAAAATGAGTACCCAGCTTGTTGGGGGCATGTATAGAAAAATGTATCGAAATACATGCTATTTCTAAGTTGTTCGCTGCCTCGATCCATATGGAGAGGCGGGATACAAATAAATAAAAAAAAATTTTTTTAAAAGTGGCAAGAGTAGACCAGTTTCTTAGCAGTTCTCAGACTTACCTATTGCTGTTATTGTTATGGAATGATGCTCTTCTAAGAGAATAGTTTCACTGAGTCTGAAATTTTGCTTGGAGTCTACTGTACATCAATGGTTGTCCCATTGCTCTTTCACCCATTGCTCATTTTGCTGTGTCATCAATAAGTTGTCCACATGCAAGGGTGATCTCAGTTATTGTATCTTTAATACTTATTTCAAATACCCTTGGCTTTTTGAATAGGAAGACTTGTACTAGGTTAGTCTGTGGCAAATTAGTAGGAGAAGGTGAATATATCATCATTTACTTTTTCACAAAGGAGCTTACATCATTCAACGATATCAATTTAAGTCACCCTTGCTGATCAACAGGCCATGGCATTTCATGTTGTACTTATTCATTGAGAAGAATTTAATGAGATTAACTTACAAACAGGGTTGCCACCCAAAGAGGAATGCCAGTGCTTGCCCCTGATGTGGAGAAATCATCAGGAAATCTTTTCATAACAATGACAAATATTATTACCAGCAGATGCCTGCAGACAGAATGTTTTTAACTCAGTAGTGAGACTGGATGGTAGAGAAGTTGGCAACCAACCATATTCTTAAATATGTGAACCTAGGACTTCTGCTACCAAAACACTGGTCACAGCCATGGTGGCTGGCTGATTCTTGGAGCAGTAGTGCAAAAAAGGAACTATCAAGCTGTATGGCCACTATGGTAGAGCACAGAAAGCCAGCTCTGGGCTGAGAGAGAAGAAATGTCCTCTTATATAGATCGACTTTGGTGAACTTACCTAGCTGTAGCAGTAGCCATCTTTTTAATTTCTTACTATTACCATATCCTATCACCCCTTTTACGACATATACGATTTCCATAAATTGGACTTATTAATGACCGAAGAGCATGATCAAGGTTACACTGACCGGAGAATGATCAGGGACACGCTTACCTGGGATGCATTAAAGGACATAAGTTCAGATAGGATTATGTGGAAAACCCAACATTGATGGGTTTGTGCCAATCCCTTCACCACTTCAAGCTCTTTGCCTTTTTGAATACAATGAAAGACTAACTGTCTAGATTGGTGAGCAATCAGAGACCATCCCTCAACTTTCCCTATACACCCTACCTGACTGAACATCAGGAGATCGTCATGAATCCTGTCAATGTTTTGTCACTCTGGAGTTAAGCAATCAGCCCATTCGGGACCCTTTTCTCAGTCCCATGGGAAAGCCCTTATGGCTTTGTCAATGCACCCCTTCAGAGTGTGAAATAGGGTATAAAAACCCTAGCTTCAACCCCAGCCAATTGTAGTACATTGTTCATGATGCCCCAGAATGCCATTCCTCTATGTTTCCTTCAATGTACCCCACTTCTTACGGTAACATTACCATGCTCTGACACACGGCTGGTAATTATGTCATCCTCCAGATGTTGTTCAACTTTAAATCCCAGCAGCCCTGGCCAGAATGGCCAATAGTGAGGAGTGCTATGAACTGCAGTCCAACATCAGGAAGGCCATACTATTATCACCTTTGCTCTAGAACAGTGATTCTTACCCTTCGGTCCTCCAGATATTTTTGACTTCAACTCACAGAACCCCCAAACAGCCTGACCAATGATCAGGAATTCTGGGAGTCCCAAAGAGCTAGAGGATGAATGATTGACAACCACTTCTTTAGACAGTAGTTTGTGGGCACTGTGAGAAATCAAAAGTAACTGGGCCTAGCTATCTGGCAGAGTTTGTAGTGCCACAAAAGAAACAAAAATAAAGGAGGGAGCAGTAGTTCCCCAAGCACTAGTGCTAGCTAAGGCAGCATGCTCAAAGACAACATTTTCTTCTGCTGTGTGGTTTTTTGTTCCTTGTTTTTTTTTTAAAAAAAGAACAAGTCTGCATGCCCTCACAGTAGCCTTAATGACACTTTCCTGAGGCACAAAGCAAAAGATAGATTTCAAGAGCTCATACACCCTCTCCTCTAGCTGACACACAAGGGAACCTTCAAGTTATTATTCTATGGGAAAGAGGGGTGGCTTACTCAAATATGCTGCCTTGCTTTCACTGACCCTTCTTTCCAATCCTTCTGCCTCCCTCCCCCTCTTCTTCCTCCTCTTTCTAATTTCGGTTCCTCATTCCTGTATGGATAAAGTTCACTCTCCTAGTGCCTGCTGAAGCACATGGCATTTAAAGAAAAGCAAGGGCATTTGTTTGGTCTAAAAATATAACATAAAACAATTTGAAATTTTAGCAAGGATTATTTTGCCTATAAGATGCAAAGGATTTGCTTTTCTCCTACATAGCATTTTTGGATCCATCCTACAAGTACTTTCCACGACATGACTATCATTAGAGATATACAGGCACAGTCTATGGGTGTAGCCACACTGCACAATTATTGCAGTTTGATACCACTTCAACAGCCATTCTATGAATTCCTAGGAGTTGCAGTTTGGGAAGGAATACTAAGAACTTTTCCTAATGCTGTTGTTAAGGTGAATATAGTAAAGAATTCTAAGCATCCTGACAAACCACAAATTCCAGGATTCTGCAGAATGGAGTCATGGCAGTTAAAGTGGGTTCAAACCAATATAGTTGCGCCATCTGGATACACTGTATGAAATTCATTTGAATTGGTTGGGATAAGCTTTAGCTTTAACTCCAAAGACCAATGTGAAGGATAGGGGAGAATCTAGGTTTCTCCTCTCAGCCTAAAAACCCAAATACTAATCAGTAACACACCCTTTTTAAATACAGCATTTTCAACTTTTCAACCAGCTTTTGCAGCTTGAACTTTAATAGGCCCTCCAACACCCACTAATGAGCAGATAATTACATTTCTCTTTGCATCATTGAATTCATTATGTGCTAATTCCTGTAACTCAGGGGCAAGCTGTCATGGCTCTCCAGATCAGGCATAAGGATAAGGAATGTAGTTCAGCCTCCCAGATGATGCTGAACAAGAACTCCTAGCATTCCTTCTTATTGGCTATACTGAAGAGGGCTGCTGGAACTTGTGTTACCCTGTGTGTTGGGGGGTCCCGGGAGGGGCGCCCAGATTGCCAATTAAAAGTACAAGTTGGAGGGGAATTTAACTGGAGCACTCTCTTGGCTAAACGAGAGGCAGGGTAACTTTAGCAAGGATCTTTAACCCTATGTATACAGCAGCGGGTCAGAGAACGGCTAGACAAGGTTTTCAAAGCAGCAAACAAGATTTTATTAAAGACAATAAACACGAAAGACAAGACATAGACTAACTAGCTGAGAAATAGAAACGGGAATTGCAAGAGGGTAGGCAATACGACACCTGGTCTCATAGTCCTGGAGAGAAGTGGGGATTTGGGGAAGAAAGCCCAACGTGGTTAGCTGAGGGGAGTTCCTTAGACAACCGGCAGCAAGGCGGGATGGAAGCCCAAAGTAGTCCGAAGACCGTTTGGAAATGCGGGGTTTTTATAGGGGAGTTTGTGCCTACCGGCTATGGCAAGCCAGGTGAGAACAAAGGAGTTTGGGCACTGGACAAAGGATGTGGAAAGGTCAAGTTTAGCATGATAGGATTTGCTCTTGATGACAATAGCGTGGCCGGTACGTTGACGGCCCAACATAAAGAAATGGCTCGGCTGAGAGCCGTGCCGCTATTGTGAAGTTTGCAGATGGAAGTTCCCTGAAGCTACGAGCGAGGTTTGAGTTGCTGGCCTCAATAGGGTCTGGAATGCAAAACCATTAGCGGCTGCATTCTGTCCCTGCTTGTCCGGAGAACCTCACAAACACGTGGAGTGGGGTGGCTGGAAAAAGGTCAAGCTAAGGCCGAATTGCTTGATATCAAAATGATATTTGGGGTCCTCACCCACAGTGCCATAGCGGAAGTAACACTTGCAGTTCAACAAGAACTGGAAGGCCTCATGACTTTCATCCCTGTTCCAGGTGTTTATTGCCTACAATTCCCATCAGCCTTACCCTTACCAATGGTGAAGGATTATAGGAGTTGTAGGCCAGATTTTTCTGGAGGGCTATAGCTGTGCAGCACTGTCACAGGTCAACATGCTGCTAACTCATAGCTCCAAGGGCCAGATGAAAAGCTGGCAAACCTAGAAAAAGGGTACCTTTTTGTAAGGTACCATGAAAATCACAAGAATTGTTTAAAAGAAATGTTACTGGCCCTGTTTCTGTGTTTTTAACAGCAACCCAGAAAGTAGAAATATAACAGATGAAGCTTTTCTTAGCACTAAGTGATAGTGAATATCATTTTGTTTTCTCTTTTCCATCTTTTTTCCTGAAATAATTTCTATTTAACTATTTTCTTTTTTCCTTCTGATCAGCACCCCACCTTCCACAGTGTCCTGGAGGCCTACAAGTATGAGATGAAGAAAGAACATAAAAAGAACAACAGCTTTATCTTCCATTTTATCTAGATTTCAAAAGCAAATCACAAATCTCAAGGTTATAATCTGCCAGTCCTATACAGATTAATAGTAAAAGTGGTTTCCACTGTTTTTTTGAATATATCTTAATATCTGCATATTTAATACATGCTTTTATTATATTGTTTTTAAATAAGAAAAATTAAATTTTAAAATTTAAATAAATTAAATAAAAATTTAATTTGCCATATTTAAAATTTCACTTCCAAATTCAAGCAGTTAATATCTAATTCGATACATTCCTATAATTTGTAGTTTTAGAAGTACGTTGAAAAGGTACTTGTTTTTGCAAGTTTTCCCTAATTTGTCCAATATACCATTCATGGACAATGTAAATGTTGTCATTTGTGTCTGTTGTTGTTGTTGTTTCTAATTATTGAAATCTCCAGATACAAGTAGTCTATAAGCATATGTAAATAATAAATAAATACCTGGAATTAAGGCTCTTTCTGCACCATACCTGGATTGCACGACTTCCCAGCATCATCCTGGCAGTGCCATTGCCAGGATGATGCTGGGAAGTTGTGCAATCCAGGTATGGTGCAGAAATGGGACATGCTCCCATCCTGGCAGTGCCATTGCCAGGATGGGAGCATGCCCCGAATGCTCCCTTCCGCACCCGGCCTGCTGCCGGTGGATGGGTAGCATTTAGGACATGCTCCTTCCTTCCACAGTGCAGCCAACCTCTTCTGGTGCTGCACTGAGGAAGGAAGTACTTGATAGCGCTTCTGCCCTTTCCACATGACCCCAGCTGACGCAATTGTCACTTGAAAGGGGCCTATTACTGGATTTTTTCTGGTAATAGTATATTGCACAATCGCAATGGCTGGGGGTACAACAGAAGCAGGACGCAACGACATTGTGCAATAGCGTGCATTGCAGACCAGCTTTAATACATCCCCATGCCAGAATGGGGCCATAGTGCAGAAATGCCCAAAATCTCATTAAATCCAACAGGACTTTCTTCTGAGCAGACATGCACAGGATTTGCTGCATGTAACCTTGCTTAGAATTTGGTTGCCAGCCAGGTCATACATATTGACCGTATCCTGTTTCAAATCAAACTGCCAGCTCCAAGTCAGGTTTCACTGAGCTCATGGTAATAAATAAACCTTTATTGTTTTCTGGCCAAGAGCAAGCAATTTACTACTATTAATTATCTGGAAATACACCCTCTGCCATGAGGGTGTTATCACAATAGCAGATAAAACAGCCATAGGGTACATCTACGTAGGGTACCCTTTGGGCCCAGATCAGGATATTGCTGCTTCCCCTTTCTCAGCCTCAAAGCATTCCTGGAATCAGTTGTTACCAGAGCGATAACTAAATATTTCTGCTTGCAATGCAAAGCTTAAACCTTCCCCTTATTTTCTCACCTGATAAGAAGTAAGAGGTAAATAAGTAAGAAGAGCAATGATGAGTTCCTATCTTTTCAGCAGGAGTGATCTAGCTCAGCTGCTTTTATGCTGGTAGTGGGATCCAGAGCAAAAGGACTAAACATATGTTTGGCTTCAGTGGCATATCTAGCTTCAACAGTGCCTAGGACAAGTGTGGAATTTTCACCCCCAGGTGCTGCTTCTCCCTCTGCTGCCTCTGCTGCCCTGGGCCAAGGACAACACTGGCAAGGATGGCAGAGACGATGGTGGGGAATGCTCTGCTTTCAGGGTGCACTGCTGGGCTGGCTGTCCCAAGCAATGGGGCTGGTTGTGTGTGGCTTTTTTTGCACTCCCTTGGCAGTGGCACCCAGGGCACGTATCCTATTTGCCCCACCCTAGATACACTTCTATTTGGCTTTTTGTCTTTGAGTTCTTCCAGTTGGGGTAAATATTTCAGGAGGTTACAGTAGTTGTTGCTGTATTTCTCAGAAAAAGAGAGCCCTTTTTTGTTTTACAAGTTATCTTTAGAGCCAGCCTTAACACTAGGCAAAGTGAAATGCCCAGTGCTGAGCAATGGAAACTGACAATGTGGTGCTGAAGGATGATGCTTTTTATTGGAGAGCTTGTCACACTAGCTCTGTCTGTCTGAATGTGCATATGTGTGTGTTTGTGCCTTCAAGTCACCTGTAAACTTATGACAACTCCATGACTTTTTCTTAGACAATGAATATTCAGAGGTGACTTGCAATTGTCTTCTTCTGAAATATAGCCTACAGCAGCTCATATTCATTGGTGGTTCCCCATCCAAGAATAGTGGCCCCTTGACTTTTGTGAGGGTTCGAGGCACAGAATCCTCACAAAAGTTTTTAAAAAACATGAATAATTCCCCCTCTGCCCAACTGAATACTTCCCCTCCCATTCCTTTCCAGGGCTCCCTCCTCCTATTCCCTTGCTTTTTGCCTGGGCACATTTGCCTTCCTTCCATGTACCCAGGCAAAAGGTAAGCAGATTGGAAGGGGAGAATTGAGGAAGGCTCATATGCATCTTCCTTGTCCGTGTGTGGGGCTCTGCCTCCCATTCACTTGCTTTTTGCCTGGGTGCCTGGAAGGAAGGCATGGCATGCCTGGGCAAAAGCCAAGGGAGTGAGAGGATGAGAATGGGGGGAGGCAAGCGGGCACCTTATGAATAATCAAATTCGCAAAGGTCAGACCTGAACATGTGGAGAGAGGACTGTATCAACCAAGCCTGACCCTGCTTAGTTTCCAAGATCAGCCAGGATCTGGTGCCCTCAGGGTATATACTTGCCAAAATTCTTTCTTCTAGACACCTGGAGATACCCTGATCACTTTCATATGATGTAACTTTAGTAAACATACAGATTCCCAGATGTTATTGGACTCCATTTCCCATCAATCCCAGGTGGTCTGGCCAATGGTGAGAGATCATAAGTGCTACAGTTCAGCAACATCTGGCAGATCTCACATTCCTCCATGCTGCCCTAGTGCCATCTGGCCTACCTTTTGCCCCCTAAACCAGAGATTTTCCCTCAGGGACATCATTATTTACTGAACCTCCTGCATGTGAGCAAAGGGAGTAAACCCTCACTGGAGGCACAAGGTTAAAGCTTTCCCATCCAAGCACAAGGGTCTTATACCTGAGTGGGGCTGTGTGCAGTGATTTGTGCACAAAGAACAAATGTATAATCACATGCTGTATGTCTGACATATTGTACTGTTTAGCTCTGAGTGTTAAGTATTTCACACAAAGCTCAAGATGTTATATGTTGGATGGTGAAGGAGGGCTAGAGAAAGACAGACTTTCATTGTTTGGTTGCAGTGCCATATTCATAGTGCCAGGTTCTGTTGCTGTTCCACTCTTTTCTTCACATCTCTCAGCTACATCAGTTCACTTGCAGAGGAGTTGGGTTCTTAACAGGAGCTCTGTTTGGTGTATTTTATAATACAGGACTTTTTCATCCCATCCATCTCCTTGTAGTTTGTACCTCCTGTGAAAAACAAACAGTTTAAATGGAAAAGCAAACTACAAGGTCATAAGGTGGGATCCAAAAGTAATGGGACAATAGATCAGCCTCCCTAGAGGTAGTATACCATCCAAAGTGGTGATGCTGACAGATTTGCTAGGCAAAACCCATCAAGTCTTTCTCCAAGCCTAGCATTTATTGTTCATTGAACATGTAAATACAGCACAATCCAAATTAACAAGACACAATAGGATGGTGCACCATTAAAAGATTATAGGACATCTTTTTCCTCTCCTTCTGAAGATAAACAGGATGGTTTGTTCCAAGTTTGTTGTTAACAAAGGCATTTCTCTAGATGTAATCTTGTGATACAAAAGGATGACAAAGACCTTCTTCCTAGCAATTTGCACAGCATATGAAAATAAATCATGTTTCTACAAATGGATCTAAGTCTCAGTATTTGTATGCCCATTGTTATGACGTGTGTGTGTGTTAATTTTGTGTACAGGCACACCTCAGTTAACAATGCCTCTGTAAATGTTATTTTATTCTGTTGGGTTTTGTTAAGTTAAGTCTCTTTCAATAATTTTTTAAAAAAAAAACAGAAAATGCTTCTGGCAAAGAAGCTCCTTTTTACAAAGTCCTTTTACAGGAACCTAGCCCCTGGGTTCTTGTCTAGCTGGAAGCTTTTTGCGCCATTGGCATTGGGAGGATCGTGAAGGAGGCCTCCTCTTTCTTTAAAAATTAATTAACCAAGTAATACTATTTTAAAAAATCTGTTAAAGGAGGAAAACAATCTCTACATGATCCCTTTGGGTAGTGTGAGGAGCAGTCAGTCTCAACTAAATAGATGCCACTTGGCATATATAACACAGATGATTTAGATAACTTTAAAGAGGGCAATGAAGGCAAAGAAATAGCTAAAGATTTCCTATGCCTTGTCTTAGCTCTTAACCAAAACAGAGTCAGAAGAAGACAAAGACTTGGAAAGGCAGCAGTGAAGGATAAGAAACTCAGCTGTGAAGATATATCATGAAATATCAAAGTCAAGCTGATCCATGTGATAGCATTTCCAATTTCAATGTATGTATGTGAAAGCTGGACAGTAAAAAAAGCTGACAGGAAGATTATCTAATTTGAAATGTGATGAAGGAAGAGCATTCTACAGATTCCAGATGCTATTGGAAAAGATGGTGATGCTCAGTAGAGTGGAAGGCAGTAGAGAAAGAGGGAGACCGCACAACGGTTGGACTGATTCAGTCACAGAAGCCATATCTCTGAATCTGCAAGACCTGAGGAAGACAGGTGATGACTGAGATACTTGGGGAGCTCTTATTCATAGGGTTACGATAAGTGAAAATCAACTTGACAGCAAATAGCACCAACAATACATGACACAAAATGCCAAAGAACATAAGCAGCCATTGTTTTCCTGCTTATATTTTCTTTATTACCAGCAGCATCTTAAGCAAACAGCCAGTTTTCTATTTTTGGATTAAACCAGCACTGTCTATGAAATTTTTCAGGTATGCTGTGTTTTCCTAGGCATGCTATGCTATGTTGTCTTGTGCTCCTTTTGGCAGCACACATACTAAAATTGATAAGATACAGAAAAGATTAGCATGGCCCCCTGTGCAAAGACGACACTCAAATTCATGAAAAAGCAAGGATCTAGCCATTAAATTCTTTGTAGTGACTTGAGCGCTGGACTATAACTCTGGAGATCAGGGTTCAAATCCCTGCTCAGCCATGGAAGTTCACTGGCTCACCTTGGGCAAGTCATACTCTCCCAGCCTGAGAAGAAGGCAAAGGCAACAACTCTTGCCAAGAAAACCCTGTGATAAGTTTGCTTTAGGTCACCATAAGTTGGAAATGACTTGAAGACACAAAACAACAACAATCTGGATTGAGTGAAGCATGAGTCCTATGTTCCTTTCTGGCATATATACAGAATTTATATGTGTGTGCCCTAGCAAATATTTGGACCATAGCTGGTGTTACTCTGATTTCTGGGGGTCCCCTGAGGGACACCTAAGTGCGCTCCAAATTACAAAAGTGGGAATTAGTCAAAAGAGCACAAGCTAGCAATACGAGAGGCAGGGCAATGGAGCGAGATCTTTTACCCAATGTCTACGGGGTCAGGCCGAGTCAAGGAGCAAACAGAAGTAAAATAATAATTGCTGTCTTTATTAATATACAGCCAGACAAGTGTATGCAACACAATCACACAGAGAACTATAAAAATAAAGGTTGGATTTGGATAGAGGGATTTTTAGAGGGGGTTTGGTATGGGAAATACTACACCTGTCCTGAAGCCCAGGTAGTCTGAAGAAGAAGTTCGTGGAAATGGAGTTTCTCAGCACGTGGAGCTGAGAGGAAGGCTCGCCAAACGAAGCAGCAGCAAGACGGGATGGAAGCCAGGAGCGATCCGAGGAAGGTCTCAAAGTCAGGGGTTTTTATAGGGGAAAATGTGGCCACAGGCTAGTCCATACTTGGGGAAAACAGTGGGTTTTGGGCTGGAGACAAAGCCTCCGAAAGGTCAGAATTTTACATGATTGAGTTAAGACCAAATTATCAATAGAGTAGCCAGTATGCAAATACAGAGTGCTTGACAGATGAGTATTTGGCTCATCAAGCTGCCTGCTAGGGGCAGGGAGTCCTTTGTAAGTAGCATGCATATATAATAGGGTACTTATTATTTATTTATTTGTTTGTTTGTTTGTATCCCGCCTCTCCATATGGATCGAGGCGGCGAACAGGTCGGCTATTTCTGGCCTGCCTGTATTTGTGTGGAATATTACAGCGATTAGCGACCGTGCCTGTATGCGAGCTTATCCAGGGAGCTCGCAGCACGTGGAGAGGAATAGGTAAAGAAGGCCAAATTATTGATATCAAAATGATATCTAATATCCCACAAGCCTGGGCTAGAAACTGGGTAACACTGGGCTAAGACATTTTGTTGTTTGAAGAAGTACAAGATAGCATCCCTCCCATTACCCTCTTTTCTTACTTCAGCACATCCAAAGATAGCAGCCAGTGTAACAGATATTGCCTGTCCTTCCAACATCTGCTGCCTGAGAAAGCTGTTTCACTCTGCCTAATGATTAGAACTAGCCTTGATTTGGAGACCATACAAGTAAGGGAAAGTGCATGAA
This sequence comes from Ctenosaura bakeri, assembly GCA_948474755.1. Classification (NCBI taxonomy): domain Eukaryota; kingdom Metazoa; phylum Chordata; class Lepidosauria; order Squamata; family Iguanidae; genus Ctenosaura; species Ctenosaura bakeri. The sequence goes on along the minus strand of CAOLHI010002416.1, from coordinate 176,344 downwards.
TTATTTGGCTAGTAAATGACATGGGTAACAGTGTTTGTTTTGTTTAAAGCACAGCCTACATCAGAATAGAGCACTATCTTCAAACTTCTCAGATCAGGAAAAAATATATTCTGAGACTTACTTTTTTAAACCATGACCCAGAGGACCTTCTTGTTGGCTGCCCCTAGACTGTGGAATGACTTGCCAGAAGAGATTTGACAGCAAAATATGCTGGCTGAATTTTAAAAAGTACTAAAGACTTATCTCTTCTGGCAGACCTACCCAGTCTAGTTTTAATTGTGCTTAACTGTATTTTTAATCATACTTTTAACTGTATTTTAGTTGTACTTTTAATTATGATATATTTTAATTATAGTATATTTGTATCAATTGTTCCATGTGTATTTTAACGACAACTTTTAACTTCATCTATTCTGTACCCCGCCTCAAGCCTTGGGGAGAGGCGAGTAATAAATAAAATTTGTTGTTGTTGTTAAAAGTATGGGTTTATACAGAGGTAGTGCCAATGTATCTCCCAACAAAATGTTAAGATGTGCATGCAGCAAATGTACATTTAGCATCAGTTATAGCATACAGGAGGAATGGCAGCTTCATAGTTTTGGAAGGCCACAGCGTAATCCCAAGGAATGCACCACTGCATATTTGCTGCTGTGGTTTTTTAGAGTATGGCTATTTGGAAGAAAGCTCAGCATGGTGTCTCTTAAAGGAAGAAGAAACTGAAAGCAGCCAGACTGAGGTTTTGCCAGAATGAGGTTTGCTATGGTATAAGATAGTTGCAACACTTTGCAGGATCTGGGGAAGGCATTGATGGTTTGATGGTAATGACGGTACCTTTTTAATAGGTACAAAAATGGCCTTCAGGGAACTAAGTGTTGCCTGCACCTGGCATGCAGGATCACTAACAGCAAGCCAAGATAGCCTAGAGATCATCACTATGTATACACAATGTAAAAATGTGTATTCCAATCCAAGTCAATTGTAAAGGAATTCAGTTTAATCTAAACAGATTTTGGAAATTTACATCATCTTAAAACAGAATTTACTTTGAAGTAATTATGTGAAGGTTTAATCTAGACTTTTGAACAAAACTAGGAAACACTAGCAATCATCCTGGATAAAACTAAGGCTTATCTAGTACACCACCCTTTTTACCACATGGCGTACCAAATGATTCTTGAAAGCCTATATACAAGGATCAAAGGCAATGATCCACTCTGATTGTCTCTTCCCAGCAACTTGTTCCCAATAGTTCCATGTGGCCGTAACTAGTTGTCTGCAGACTGTAGACTGGGGTAAGGAACATATGGCCCTCTGGTTGTTGGTTTACAATTCCCATCAGGCCTACCCATCACAGTCAACAGTTAGGGAGAGTGGGAGATGCAGTGCCAAGAAAATCTGAAAGGCCACATCCCTCTAATGTCATTCTTACTAGAACACTGATAAATTTATTTAAGTAGAAGCCGACTGTAGACTGGGGTAAGGAACATATGGCCCTCTGGTTGTTGGTTTACAATTCCCATCAGGCCTACCCATCACAGTCAACAGTTAGGGAGAGTGGGAGATGCAGTGCCAAGAAAATCTGAAAGGCCACACCCCTCTAATGTCATTCTTACTAGAACACTGATAAATTTATTTAAGTAGAAGCCATTTCTAAGCTAGTGGTAACCATGTTGAAGAGATGTGTCTGGGAAGAAACACTACTTTGTTCTGATCTGGGGCCTATGATTAGTACTGTTAATCAGAACAAAAATAGTGGCCTTTGAGATACTCTTGTTCAGTAACATACTCATACTGGTGAGAAATAGATACTAAGACATGACAACACCAACAACCACAATCTGCATAAGAATGTGGTAGAAAGGCATTAGGCTTGGTAGGATCTCAGGGAGACATATGACTCCCTGCAAGTTTCCTGTTTCTGGGGCCTCTGCAGTTTCATATATCAAGCTGCCCTTTTAACATACAGATAATTAATGACAATTACATGAGAACAATTGGGCCACTATTCCCCCTTATCTCTCAGAAAACAATTAATCAGACTTCTGCTGTATAGACCAAACAGGTATGATTTCTGTGGATGTGTGCATTCCATTTGGACACTGTGATAAGTTCCTCGTTGTAATAATATTTAATGATGAAAAATTACTGGCACTTTTTGAGCTCCTGGTGTGTAATATCCAATGTAGCAAAATTATTTTCCCAGGGCTGGACAGTAAATTCCTGGGAACTTGTCAGAGACAACCACTTCCTTCTTCATCCCCCTGTTCCTTCTTTGCATCCTACCCAACCCCGTATTTCCAGTCTTGCTACCTTCATTGTTTCTCACCCTTTTTTCCCCCTGGTCTCTGTTTTCACAATGGCTGTGAACTGAAACAGGAACAGGACATCAGCCTGTATCCTTGACAAATACAATTCCCTTCCTTCTTGTACTCTGCAAGTTTGGGACTATTTGAGTCAGGTAACGGTAAATTTTGAAATACAGGTAATCTTTAGGAGTCTTCATAGTCACACCTCTAAGGAGAGTCCAAAATGCAGGGAACTGTTTTGACTCATATCAAAAAGACAGTTCTAGCAGTTTGCTCTGCTACAAGGAGGGCGTCTTTTGTAAAGTCTTGATTTATTAATTTTCCATTCAAGACCAAACACCGCAATATGAATAGCTCACAATATTATTTAATATTTTATGGCTATGAACATCCACTTCTGTTCTAGCTACTATGTCAGTTGAACTGGAAAGTTGAGCTAGAAAGTTGTGGCAAATGGCATCTGATCCTTGCTAGTCAAAAAGCCACTGATTCTCCGAACTTGTGACCCTTGTTTCCACTGCATCCCTAATCTTCTCATGCAAATATCTAGGTGCATGGCATAAATACATAAGTGCCACCAAATTTTACTCACCAGGTGCATTTTGATGAAGATTTCCAACATGGGACTTGGGTTGACTAATGCCAGATTTCTAGGGAAATCACTCCTATTTTCTCCCAGGAAGAATACGTAAGCTTAAGAATGAAATCACATTAATATTTCAGCTATATCACAATTCTTCAGTACAAAAGATCATCACAAACATTCCAGTGAGGATAACAGGAAAATAAAGGAAAGAGTCAGCCTCAAGGTAGGAGCTTGTTGGTGCAGAGATTAAAACATAAATGGCTAAGTATTTGCCAGCATAGATAACTGAATCAGTTATGCCCGACCTGCCTTCCTTCCTTCCTTTCTTTCTTATATTTGTAGGCCACCTTTCTCCTAGAATGGGATCCAAGGCAGCTTCCAACAATAAATAAACACAATAACACTTTGTCTTAAATATTTAAGGCAAAATGTTACTCTATCTCCCTTTCCAGGATGTTCTAGTTGAGCTATTCCTTATGGATTATAGAGCAGAGCTTGGAAAAGTTACTGCTTGAGACTATAATTCTCAGAATTGATCAGCCAGTATGGCTTTAAGCCAAGGGCAACAGATTCCAAGGGCAACCGATTCTTTATATGTTAGTTTTGAAAGATTATCTCCAAATGGCCAAAAATCAGGATCATTGCCCCTTCAAATGACCAATGAAATGCACTGGAATCACTAGTTCCAACTAGATCCTGCACACATATTCACAAAGGTACTAGTTACTTACATCCTTGTTGTTGCTATTAACTGCTTCAACTTATGGTGCCCCTATGAATGTGAGCCCTCCTCTATTATCAACAATCTTGCTCAGATCTTGCAGACTTAGGGCTGTGGCTTCCTTGATTGCATCTGTCTATCTACAATGTAGGATTCCTCTTTTCACACTGCCTTGTACCTTAACCAAGCATTATTTTCTTCTCTAGTGAGATGTGTCTTCTCATAATATGGCTAAAGGACAACAGCCTCAGTTTAGTCATCTTGGCTCCTGGGAGAGTTCAGGCTTGATGTTCTACTGTATCTGCTGGCACATAAGACTCACTTTTTTCCAAAAAATACTGTTTGAAAATGGGATATGTCTTGTACGCTGGTGTGTCTTATACACTGCCAAATATCATTTGCCTGTGTATAAATGGGGTGCATCTTATACACAGGTGCGACTTCTTCACCTGCAAATGTGGTATTTGTCTTTTTTAGCAGTCCACAGTCTCTGTAGAACTCTTCTCCAGCACCACATTTCAAAGGAGCTGATTTTCTTCCTATCTGTTTTCCCCACTGTTCAGCTTTCACAACCATACCTGGAAACTGGAAATATGATGGCATAGACTATCTTAGTGTTCAATTGTATATCTTTATACTTCAGGATCTTGTCTAGTTCCTTCATAGCTGTCCTTTGAAGTCCCCACATCTTCTGACTTCTTGACTGCATGCTTCTGATTTTTGGCCATTTAGTAAGATCTACTCACATGCTTATCTCCATACAAATCAACTGAGATTGTTAATGTTCATAGGAAAGTACCTGAACAGCCAGGAAGACCACTTACACCAAAGCACAGTAGCGTCTGGTGACTGAAGGATGGAGAAGGTGGGCTGCACTCTAAGTGAATGCATTAGTGACCATTACACATTATGAGCCTTTTGCATTGTTGCATTATGACATAGGGAGCATAGACACTACTGATTCCACTGCTTTCCTGTGGACACTCAACACGTTAGTGCCTACTTCATAAGGTTATTGTTTTACTGTTCACTTTACTCTAAAGAGGTTTGTGGAGAACCTTCTCCTAAATCATTCATAAACAACCTGATTCTAGATCAGGATTTTATACACAGCAGAACAGGATCCAACATGGCCATGTTGACTACAATGATGGCTGTTGTCATCCAATATATCTAGAGGGCACCAGGTTTACAGGAGGATGAACTGTAGTGTCTTACAGTGATCATCATGCTATGCAGAGAATGTAGCTGTTTCCAGGAGGAACAAAACTTGAAAATATGTTAAGGCAGGTTTTTCAGAAGGGGTCTGTTCTAATTTATGCCATTAAAAAACTAGCTTCTGAGGTTCATCAAGACCTCAATAGACTACAGTTTCAAAGATGCTCCAGAATTGATTTTTGCGCTCCAGTTATGTAAAATACTAAAGCTACTATCATCCATACCACAGTATTTCTGATTTCTATGTATGATTGTGAAAGCTGGACAGTAAAAGATAGTTAGCTGACAGGAAGACAATCAACTCATATGAAAAGTGGTGGTGGAAGAATTCTACAGGTACTATGGATTGCTAAAACACAAATAAATGGATCCTAGAGCAAATCGGGCCAGAATTCTCACTAGAAAGCAAAATGAGTAAACTGAGGCTATTGTACTTTGGACATATCATGGAGATCTCTCACTCACAAGCTTACCATATGTCAAAGTTGAAATGATAGCAAATGACAAAAAGAAGTCACCTCATTGGAAGATAGAGCCTAATTTTGTGTGTGTGTGTTGGTACAGAAACCAAGTATCTACATCTCTTTTTCCTAGCTCAATTCAGAGAGTCCAGGATCAATTACTGCTTTTCAGGAGGTCTTCTCTTTATTTTCTTTCTATCTTTCTTATCTCATCATTGAAAAAAAAGAAACCAAAAAACTTGGGACTTAGAAAGGAAGTGTTTTCCCCTGAACATCCCATCTTCAAAGGCCAACCTTGTGGGAGTTCAAGAGCTGGAACAATGAGTCCCACTGTCCTTCCCTGATGCAGAGAGGCCATCAAGAAGACACAAAGACAGGCCGGAGACTGGTCCATCATTAAACTATAGAAGAGATCAACAAAAGCAACCCCTCCATTTGCAACCCTCCCCCAAAGTCCAAACATTGGGAGCCGAGTGACGGTGGGGGGACCCCACTGGACATTGAATGTGATGTATTGTCTAGCAGTGGTCACCTATGTCAAAGGGATCAAACAGCCTGATTCTAACCAGAGAGAATAGGGAGGGGAAGTGGAGACATATACACATAACATACACCAAAAAAGAAGAGAGAGAAAAAGGGGCTACCTTCTTCCAATGCCCTCTTATCTCCCTTTCCAATCTCCTGATATACTTGCTAGCAATTGCTTCCACAGTAAGCCAATCAGACTTCAAGCTCAGCCCTCTGTCCCCTTGACAGAGGTGAGTTATAAATGACTCACAGGTCTGAGCACAGAGCTTCTCAGTTGCACCACCTTGGGAGCAGCTTTCTGCCTCCTGTCACTTGTTGCAGCTCATTCACCTGCCCGAATCAGTCCCTTTTTCGTCTCCTAGAGAGCGAAGGTAAGACTTGCTCCCAACACAATTGCACTCTTTGTTCAGGGTGGGCACTGGGAGGGGTGGAGGAGAAGATTTGCACTTCTGGGCTTGCAAAACTATTGGGTGTGAATTTCAATATTATGAGACTTAGGGGCTTTTACCCTCTTAAAAAAATAATTTCCTCTTGCAAAGCAAACTTACCAAGGAATTAGCCTGTAATGATTTATGAAGGAAAATATGACAGCATGTAAGCATATTAATTTGGATAGAATCAAAACCCTTGCTAACTATGTTCAGGCAAATTTGTGCTCTGCTCTCTGGAAATCTGCCTGACAATGGAGTATGCAATCTTGAGGGATGACTACCTGTTAAACCACAAGGTCGTTTAAACTGAACTTCATCCACAAGGCTGTCAAGTACAGGTCTTTCCAGAAAAGAAAAGGTGGTCATAATAACACATAAGGAAAGCAAAGAGCTTGTATAAACATAGACATATAGCAGAGATTAGACTTTAGGAATAATATGAGGGCACCTTAAGGGTACAGTTTTACATACTATAGGCAAGCTGCCTGGTATCCTTTTCAGTGTGACACTGGGACAGGCAATTAAATAGGAGGGTACCTCTGTATTCCCTCTATCCAAAAAACAAAATGCTGTGTGGTAGTCTGGCACTTTCCTGGGCTCAAAGAAAATGAACTTGTCAAAAAAAAATTGCTATTGTGGTAGCAAGTGCATGGGTGAAATTCTAGACTAGTACCTGTTCTGATCCATCAGCAAAAATCCATAATTAGAAAAATAGATCTCTCCTTATGGACCACCAGCTTTCTACGTGTACAAATGGTAGCTGAAATGGGAATGAGTAGAGAGCAGAAGGAGACAGTTTTATTCAGCTTTCCATAATCAAGTGCCCTCAAGGTGTATTGGACAACAACCTACAACTCTCATAATCCTCAGCCATCAGGGTCAATACTTACATGGTGCTACTTTTGCTACAAGGTGGGAAGCAATGTCCTTTGCAAGAACGGGCACCCCATTTTTTCTGCTACTTTTGAACATCTCTACATTTTATGTCTTATTTTCCTGTATGTTTTGAAAAGCCTCCTTCTAAGTTCTAGCTAGAATTAATTTACCAGAGGCTTGTGCAATGGTGACATGTCACATTGTATCTACTGTATCAGATGGAAATGTCTGCATTTATTTTTTGGTGGCTGCACAGTTATTCCTAAAGAGTAGGTAGAAGCAATCTCCTATTATACAGGAGACTAATTGTAGCTTCTCCTCTGTAATTGTGGGGGCAAACTGCCACTCTCCTGGGTTCAACAATAAGCCCTGAGCATTTGAAGGTGGTAAGAGCGAAACTACCAGTGACCTGTTTTTCTTCTCTCCACCCCATTTCTGGGTCTTACCTGAAAGGAGGAAATGTGCATCTTCTCCATCCCTTTCACATGAGATTCAGAAACAGAGAGAAAAGAACTTAGAAAAATTTTTAAAGATTACAACTCATACGCCAGAGTTGTATCACCTTGAGCTTAAAAAAGAAAAAAGGGGGTATTTTTTTCCTATGGAAAATACTTTTTTTCCTCCCTCAAGGGAAGTACAACCCTTACACACAGTCTTTTGCTACTTCTTTTGAACATGCAAAGCAATATTGGGATCAAACAAAATGTGTCAGCTGAAATGCAGGAACGGATCTCTGGATCTAGAAGCTTTCTACAAATAAGACCTATAAATCAAATTGAGAATATAGCACTGAGGGAGGAAGTTCAAGTGTCACCTTGGGACTATTTTTCCATGAAAATCCCTTCCTCAGCTACTTAAAGGAGCCCCTCCTCTTTTGTGAGGGTTGGGGCCACAGAACCTTCATGAAAATTAAAAAACAGTGAACTCCCCTTGTGTCCTTCTCATTCCCTTCCAAAGGTCTCCCTCCATTCCCTTGCCTTTGCCCCTCCGGATGTGCCTTCCTTCCCCTGGGCAGACATTCCCAGGCAAAAGGCAAGGGAATGGGGGGAGGAGAATGGGGGACAAAACACGCATGCACCCTGCAAATAATCAAATTCACAAAGGTCAAACCTGAGAATGTGGAGGGAGGACTGTATATGTAATGACATACAGTATTTGCATTTTTGTCTGTGACGTGAGAATGTAATGTTTGCACAGACCATGAGATGTAACCAATAAGTATTACCTGTTTGTTTTAAAGTGACCTGTAAATTGAATGGGCATCCTTTGGAGGATTTCTTGGACCACTGGTAAAGCAGACATTCAGATCTTGATTTCCAACATGCAAACACATTTTGGAGTACGATTAATTAAGATGAGAAAGCAATGTTGTCAGCACTTTACCACATCACCATGTACATATAAGATTTTAACAATAAATCACATTCACTCCACCACATTTCAAAATCTGAATCAATCCTAATTTGGCTTGAGTAGAATTTGCACAGTTTCTTTCTTTGTTATTTTGGAAATTGTACTGAGAACAGTTTTGTTGTTGTTGTTCTGCATTAGAAAACAGTATTCATATTTCCTTTATTTCTGAAAGGTAAAATGAAACATAGCAACACAGTGTGATGTTTTAAGAGTCCTTAAAATTGAAAGAAAGTAGACAGCATTGTGATAATTTTTTTTTTAAAGTAGCATTTTGGTAAAGTAAACTATATTCCTCTTCAGCTAAGACACATGTGTTTGCTGCAGTTTGCTGTGTTTATTAGATTGCTTGCTATATTTACTTTTTTTTTATGGCAATGTAATTGTGATTTACAATTGCTATAACACAAGGCCAGCCCTATCATAAGGCAGAGTGAAACAATTGCCTTCGGTGGCAGATGCTAGTGGGACAACAGTGAGCTGTTGGCGAAAAGAGCTGTGTGTACTATGCTGCTTATCCTGCAACCCATAAGTTAGTTTGTTGTCCTCAGGTGTGGTGGTGGATGCAATCTCATCAACAATGGTGAAACAAGAGTCAGCAATCACTTCAGTCAGCTTCTATATGCAGAAACTGTATTACTATTACTACTACTACTACTTCTATTACTATCCCACAGACAGATTTTTTGAAGAAAAATGGGAAGAAAAAGAGAGATGGGGGAGTTGATATTATCAAGTGGTTTAGGAAGAAAAGAGTATGAGGCATTGCAGCTATGTTTTCCTAGGATTCACTTTACAAACAAGAAAACTCCTCCTCAAGGAACAGAGTAGGTGACCTGAAACTGTTTGTCCTTCACTATGTCTGGTTCTCTAGCAGCAGGAGAGGGTGGGAGGAACAACGAGAGAGCTCTCAGCAGGCGCCCTGGATGAAAGAGTTCTCAGGTGCTAATGGAATGCTACAGTCTGCAAACTTGCTAATTCCCTTAGACTTTTTGTTGGCCATATGTTTTTCAAAGCACAACAGCAGTATGAATTTCAGAGAAGCAGAAGGTAAAAACAGCTCCTGAAGCACCATAAAGAAATCTATATTCATCATAGGATAAATACACATGGACTATATTCCATGAAAGTTTATGCCACAGCCTTGTTAGTCTTTAAATTGTGACTATGTTCCACCAAACTAGTTACACTCACTAATATATTTAGGATTCCTCAGATTGAAAAATAGTCATTTCATGTCATCCATGCTCAAAATCTTAACACATGCCTGGTAGGAAACCCAGGTTTCCTGTCTGTCTCCCTGCTCCTTTTACTCATATTTATTCATTCTCAGTTTGCCTCTCCCCTGCCCCCCCATCCCAACAAACACCAGTGACTATAATCTAACCATTACCAACTCCAATTCCACCCCTACATCCCATCAAGCTTTGTAATCATGGTGGTGATGACATCACTAGCCCATGGCAGGCAGGTGCAAGCTGCTATTAATTGTAATTACCCATAATGCTCTAGCACAGCATGTTTCTAGAGCATTCTAGGAAATTTAAAATAGTAGCCAGTTACTACTAACTAGATAATATTGAGCCCAAAAGTAGAGCAGATCAGTGTTGGTGAGCACTGCCTAAACACAAGGGCATCAGGAACTGCTTGAGAATGTTAGATACTGATGAAAACCTAGTTCAAGCACAGATGCATTTCTAGTTGAGCTGTTGATTCTTGATGTTGACAAATTATTTTTATAGAAATTGTGTTGAGTTCTGGAACAGGTACAGGTATACCTCAGTTAACAAAGTAGATGTGTTCCTGGGCTTTACTTCTTTTAACAGAAACTTTGGTCATTTCCTCACTAGACTGTTACAGTGTTGTTATTCCACTTTCAACATCCTAAGGAATCCTGGAATCTTCAAAGGCCCCTCCTTAAACTGCAAACCCAGGATTCCATAGGATGTTGAAAGTGGAATAATAGCACTATAACAGTCTAGCGCAAAAATCGCCTTTGGTGCTAGAGGTAGAAATAACAGGAAAAGTACAGGGATAGGTGCCTACCCCTCCCCAAAAGAAGAACAGTTCACCTTGTTTCAGCAAACATTTTATTCAAAGTAACATTGTACACACATGAAATGAAACAACTTGGTCAGGCAAGCCTTGCGCAAGAGACTGCTTGAAAACTTCTTCCAAAATGCATCCTGGGGTGGTGGTGGTGGTATTATTATTATTATTATTATTATTATTATTATTATTATTATTATTAATTTCAATAGCCTCCACTTTTCATATAAATTCAATTTTCATGTCAAACTTAAAGGTGTATGCTTTTTCACCATGCAAGAGGATCTGTTGGGGCAGTTTAATCTACTTTTGCCTTTTCTTTCTGTTTTGCTCTTCACACATGCTCAGTAAGTGATTCTCGAAGCAGCTGCTTATCTTGCCCGTTGTATGTAAGCACGCACAGCTACCTGCAGTAGGATCACCTAGTGCAGAATCTGATTCTTTCCCAGATCAAGCTTTATTGCACACTGCTGCAACCCAACAATGAAACTCTGTCTTTCTCCAGTCCTCTTTCACCAACCTCCCCCAATGCGGAAAAGAAAAAGAAAAAGCTCCAGCTAGACAAAAAACTATAAAAGGTGGAAGGGCTGAGCTGAGCTTCCATAAAAAAGCCCAATTATCACTGGTTGAATCAGTGCATTGCTCCAGGACCCTCACTGGCTAAGAGTCCAGTATTAAACGAAAAAGGTGTATTTTGCTTCCTCTTCTTCCCCATACCTTTTGATATCTCACACATAAAAACTCAGACACTTGTGACCAAGCAACATCAGAGTATTATTAAGATGTCAAAAGTTATTAATGAAGAAGAACACACAAGTTTCAAGAAGCTGCAGCAGTTTGTTTTTCTGTGAGCCTACAGGAAAGAGCAATATTCTACTCCTCTATCCCTGGTGAGTTGAGTAGAAACTAATTTTTCACTTTGAATTCAGTTTGCAGCAAAGTAATCTGAGGAGGAAAGAGAAAAGTGGGAGGGGGAGAAAGAAACTGGGATATTTTAAAAGTAGCTGAAAAAGTAGGACAACAAATGACTGCTCCTGCCAAACTGGGACAGTTGGAGAGTATGTTCTCTGTGAATCTTGAGCCACCCAAACTGGCCACAACAACACATTGTGGTAGTGTATTCCAATTTAAATATATCCTATATGAAGCAGTTCTTCCTTTCAAAAGTCGTAAATTTCTCAACATGCAGTTTTACTCAACATTCAGTTTTACTGGATGAACTTGGATTCTGGTATTATGAGACAGGATGTTTTCTCCTTAGCGGCTGTGAGAAATTATATACAGCTCTCCCCTTGCTTGTATTTTCAATAAGCTTTTAAAAAGGGGGGGAGGGTTCCTGACTTGCTCCAGTCTCTTGATCTTTGGGGCAGCCTTTTCCTGTACTTTTTCCCCAGTTTTGCAGAGTGCTTAACTGTGCACCATATTTGAGCTATGGTTGGTCCAGAGATTTGAGCCAGTATGGGGCAGAGATCTGAGTGCTGGATTAGGACTGGTAAGAGGCCATGGTTTGAATCCTCACTCAGCCACAGCAACCCAAAGGATGACGTTGGCCAGGTAAAACTCTCACAGCCTTAGAGGAAGGTAATAGCAAACTTCCTCTGAACGTATCTTACCAAGAAAACTCCATAATAGTGTTGCCATAAACTGGAATCAACTTGAACTATTATTGTAGCTTTTGAAAAATTCCTCTCTTCATGAACTGCAAAAAGTTGTTTGTCTTACTCATAACGGCTGCCACACATTGGATCATGATTGTGTCAGAGGTACCACAACCCAAAGATCTCTTTCCCAATCACTCACTGGCAACAAGACCTCCATCAGTATAGACAGGTGGTAAGGAGGAATGACCCAATATGCACCGTTTTAGACCTGATATACCTTGTATTGAATTAGGTTGGTCAAGGTCACTACACTGAAGAATGAAAACTACTGGCCAGTATATATTAGACACTGTCAAAATCTAACCAGAACCAGATAGGGCTGGTCCTACCATTAAGCAAACCAAGGCCTTTGTCTCGTGCATCAGATTTTAGGGGTCATTAAAGGGCAGCATATTGCTTGTATTTAATTTGGTATTACATTTTTAGTGTAAATGTTGATGAGAGGCATTAATGATATTTTTGTCTAGGTTTCAAAATTACTTAGTCACACTCAAGAACTACACATTTTTGACTTGGAGCTCCAGTGGCCAAATAAATGTTTTGTGCCTGACTTAGCATTGCAACAGAGGATAAGTAACTTGGTGCTCTCCGAGAATTTTGGACTACAACTTCCATGATATATGACCATTAGTCATGCTGGCTGAGGTTATGGGAGTTGTCATCCAAAACAGCTGTAGGGTACCTATGCTATGTTGCTGGGCTTAATTTCAGTTTCAAATCTTGGACTCAAGAGAGAGAAGAAATATGTGTGCCTTTAATGCAATTGCTTCAGGTTCTTCTGCTGCTGGTTGTTTGGAGCCTTCATTCTGGTTGCCAAGTGCATAGTTAGTTTGGTCTGAAACTTATGTGAAGTGGTACATCAAACATTGGCAGAGGCTCAGCAATAATAGAAAGTGCCGGATTTGTGAATGACTGTTGGCTACTTTTTCACTTTAAAGAACCATCTGCCTACGAAAATCATCTATAAATGCTCCCAAATATTTAGTTTAAGCAAAGGAAAACATTGACATTCAGCCTAGTTGCTGGAGAGTCAAGAGGGCTGGATGAAAAATGGAGACCTTTATTTTGACATACTACTTTAGGAACAGAATTTAAGAGCTTTTTAAAAGATAAATAGGACAAAGGAAAATACAAAAAAAGGCAAAACACACCCTGCCCTGCCTTTTCTTACTGAATCTTTTATACATACATAGAGAACATGCATGTGATGTAATTGCTTATTACTTTTTTTACATCATTTCAGGTGTGCAGCTCTTCCATTTTATTGCTGCTGCTATTGCTACTGTTTAATATTTTTGGGATTATACCTGTAGATGCCCAATTTGCTATCTCCTTTCTGGCCCTTACCAAACTGCAGTGCTATCTCAGCATGGGGACATGTTGCTGCCAGTCCATGACACATGCCATCACATGATGTCATTGTGGTTCCATTGCTGTTGCATCTCCAGCCATCACAATAGCACCGTAAACCACTACTGGAAAAAATCCAGTAATGGCCTCCCTTTGCACAATGATCCTTCTGGCTGCAGGTTTGCGAGAAGAGTGGAAGCGTTCGCAAGCGCTTCCATCCACGTTACAGCCGAGGAAGAGGCCGGCTGTACTGCAGAAGGAAGCAGCATGTCCCAAACGCTACCCATTCACCGACAGCCAACCAGTGTGATAGGAAGTGTTTGGGCCTCAATGCCATTCCAGCAATGACATTGCTGGGATCACAATGGGTCAACGCAGAATCACAGCGAAGTGTAGTAAGGGCCTCTGTTAATTCAAAATAAAAATAGTGTCAGTGGTGGTGATAGATTATATTTTTATGTCACCTTTCCTTTAAACAGGTCAGGGAAGTTTAAAAGATCCCCTGGTAATCAGAACTGAGAAAAGTTCCTTTTTTCAGACTATAACTCCTCTTCCTTTTTTGTAAATCAAAAGTGATTTTTAAATAAGTTCTGTACAGCGCCTAATATGATAGGGCCCTGATCCTGATTGATGCCTCTAGATGGCACTAAAACAATACCATGAGGTAGAGGAATGGGTCAGAATAGGGCTCCAGGAACTGGGTAATATATCCAGACTTTTTTCATGTCCATTTACATTGATTTAACGCCTCTACCTCCCTGAACTTTGGTTATTTAAAAAGTGGTTAGTTAAAATAATATCACTTGCTCCAGGTAAATACAAGAGAATTTACAATCATGTTCAAGAACAAATTAGTTTCTCCATAACAACATGTTTCCTAGCAAGTAGTAGACAGATGACATTTTTTTTCTGCCTTTTGAGTACATACTTAAGTGGATTAAAATTTGTATTTTCAATTGTGAATACAGAACTTCTGATAGTTAGTTTATACAACACTGATTAATCAGAAACAAAAGGGTATAATCTCACATGCATGGCTTTGGAGCCATATGTAGAAGCCAGGAAAAAAACCAGCTGTTCAATCAACAGACATGACTATTAGTCATTTACATAGTTCTTTTCCTAAGTGCTTAAGGTACATCACATATAGTAAACCCTTGAAATAACAGCTCTGGGGGCTAGAGCCATATATTATATGGTGTTTAAGGCAGGAGATGTTTGTAACAATCAATCAGAATCTTAATGTTTGCAAAGGCTTCCTGCCTTTAATATGAGATAACACAGAAGCCCACCCTACAGAGTTATTACTGAAATGATATCTAGTATAATATATTGGACATTTATGATTTAGGACAGTGCTATGCAAAGTAGTAATCCATGGATCTATGTCTGTCGCTGAGCCATTGGGCATTTGGCAAGTTTCCTAGAAAGAAAGAAACAGCTTTGGCCAATGGGTACAAATATGGTGCCAGTCCCTGGCCCATTGGAAAAAAATACATCAGATAGCTTCAGAAGCACTGATCTAAGAAGCTTTAGGACTTCTGTATGAGGAGAACTAACGTCCACTGACTTTTCTTGAGTCTATCTCTACCTAATCTGAACCAAAGAGCTGACTTTTAGTATACCAAATCAAATATTCTCCAGATGTAGCACATGAGATTAAATAAATACATCAGGCGCTTAGTTGGTTTTAAAGTTTGTTTCATATTTTTACAGCCCATGGTTTGCTTGAAGTGTAGGAGGGAGAGAAGAAAATCAATTCTACATTCAGAGCAAGGAGGAAGTAGAGTGTGCTTGCCTCTAGAGCAAGGGTAGGCAAAATGCAGACTTCCAGATGTTGTTGGACTGCATCTCCCAGCATTCTTGTCCACTGGCTCTGTTGGCTAGAGCTGCTTGAAGTTGCAGTCCACCAATATCAACAGGGCTGTACTTTATTCATTTCTGGTCTAGAGCAATTTTCTTCAACCAGGCTCCTTCCATATATTTTGGACTGTACAATTCAGATCATTCCTTACTACTGGCCATGCTAGCTCAGGCTGATGGGACCTGAAGTCTAAAACATCTGGGGGAACACTATGTTGGAAAAGAACACATTGCCACAGAATTGCCACAGAAAAATGTACTCTGGTTCTTCCTGGGGCATACACTTGTACATGCCTCCTATTCTTGTTGTGTGCCTTCAAATCGTTTCCAACTTATGGTGGCCCTATAGCGAACCTATCAGTTTTAGGGGGAGTTGAGAGTGTGTGACACATCCAAGGTCACTCAGTGGATTTCCATGGCTGAGTGGGGAATCGAACCCGGCTCTGCAGGGTCATAGTCCAATGCTCAAAACACTACACCAAGCTGGCTCTCTTCCTCCTGTTAGGCTGGTATATATCCTGACTCTTGTATGTGGCTTTTCCTGTAATGACAGGGGGAAATAATCTTTGCTTATTCAAAAGACTGTCTTGCCAAAGTTATGATTAATCTGTACCATGCAAGAACTTCAATGTGACTTTCATTTTTCCAGAACAATTGCAGCTGATAAGGCTCAGTAAATTTACTAGCAATTGCTGGCCAGTGGGATCTAAGCAGACATAATTCTATACCCAGCGTTGCCACATATGGTGTATTTGCATTCAGTAAAAAAGTGCCTTTGATCCTCTTTGTCCTATTGTTGTTGTGTTCAGAAAAGTATATATCCACTGAAAAACCAAATGTAAGGCTATTTCTGCACTACAACATTATAGTGCTGCTATTCCACTTTCAACATCTTGTGGAATTCTGGGGTTTGTAGTCTGCTGAGGCCAAAGAGCTCTAAATGCCCCTCCCTAAATTGCAAATCCCAGGATTCCATAGAATTTTGAAAGCGGAATAATAGCACTTAAACACTGGATTGTGGAAATGGCCTAAATTTTGAGTCAATGTAGAGTTACAAAATGAATCCAGGAAATACAGAACCAAATTTAAGACTCATATGTTGATGTTAGGGATACTTAAAGACCTGTACTTTTAAGTCATGGGTTTGACTACCAGACTCTACCTCTTAGCATCAGAGAAAAACATGAGAACAAATAAACTAGTCCTCTGCATGTTTACTTAGGAATGTTTTCAGAGTCACATAAACCCCACTGTTTTCAGAGCCACATATATGTAATTTGTGCAACAATTGTAGGTTTTGCACAAAGAAGACAATTTCTATGTTTAAAAATCCGTGTGTGTTTCTGGAAAATGTTTTTTTCTGCAAAAACATTTGTGCCCCAATTTCCCCCCCCATATGTTTCTAGAAACAGGAGAGGGGGCAGGCATATACAAACTGTGTAATTCTATGCATAATCATTTCCAAAATACCCTTGAGAATGGGTGGATACCTAGTGAAAACCACAGATAAATATTCATTTTCATACACAGCAGGGAGAAAATTATGAATTTTTTTTAATGCAAGGACAATTTACATCTTTAGTCAGTTCCCTCCTATAGAGTTGCATGTGCATGATTGAAAACTACACAGTACACTTAATTTCCTAGTCCTTTAGAAGCTTTTAAATTGAACTCTGTGCAATTCGTAAAGCTCTAGAACATCAGCTTTTGCAGGTTTGTACTCTTGAACCCGTATTTCCTTCTTTTCTTGTCCTTTCACCAACACTCCCTTTTCCGTAGCCCATATTGCTGGCATCTGAGGAACTTCAGAATTTAGGTCAGAGATGGGATATGTATTGTAGGGATGGAAAGAAAGCTCCTCATTAGTGATTTCCTGGTTGAAAAAGGAGTTTCTGACATTCAAGAAACCCTGCTAGAAAGAGTAATTTAGCAGTTTTTCTTATTCACATACCTTGAAGCATTCCGGGGGATTATTCTGTGCAAAAATGCAGATCGTTTTTCTGTGTATAATATATTTTCTGTCTGAAAAACATACTGTTAATACCGAAAATATATATTTCTACACAGAATAGTTCCCCAGAACATTTCAGGATGTGCTAATACAAGGAGAAAAATCATGCAGAAATATTCATTTTCCCCCCACAGTTGGGAAAAACCATGGAACTTATTTGCACGGGAGGATGATCTTATCAAAAATGTACATCCCGAATGTGTGTCCCTCCTGATGTTGTTGGGGTATAGTTTCTATCAGGGATGACTAGTGTTGTGGTCCAGCAATATCCAGAGGACCATGTTGTCCGTCATTGTTTCCGTTCCTGCTCAGTTCTTTCAAGAGGTATAAAACTAGGAGCTCTTTTTTTTTAATTTTTATTAATTGTAAAACTAGGAGTTCCTAAAGCAAAGCAAAGCAAAAACGAAACAAAAACAAAACAAAACCTAAAAAAAAAAAAAAAAGCAAAAAAAAAAAAACCCCAATAGCAGAGTTTGGAAACTTTCTTTTCTACAACTCCCAGAATTTGATGCAGAAGCCCAAAGGGGATGCGGGGATCTGTAGTTCAAAAATGACCTTTGCCCTCATCTGCCCCAGAACTATACTATTTAAAATAAAGACTGGCACTGATTTCAGTTTACATGCTGTAGCTGTACCAGGGTGGCAGGGTGATGTCCATGGTGGACAGGGGATAACTTCATTCCATTTTAAAAGTAACTTTCCAAGCTGTGGATAAAAAGAGCGTGGGCTGAAGGTTTACACAGTGACGATCCCTATCATGTGGTTATATTAATTCTTCAGCAGTAAGTAAATTCACTGCAACAATATTTGGCTCTGTCAAAGATTCCCACTGCCTGCAGCCGAGAACAAAGACATATGCTGTTGGAAAGGCACACCATCCTTCAAGCCCACTATGCTATATTCAGGTTTGTTTAATCTCTAGCTTACACCTGCCCAGTTATTCCCCCTGAATTTTGCTTATGAACAAACTCATTCATGGTCAAACACAAAGCCTCTTTCCCCACTTTTAAGCAATAAGCTGGAAGAAAGGCTCACATTTCACTTTTATTTAGTTAGCATGTATTTAAGTAAAATCCCAGCTTGAGATCAAGAACTTTCATGTTCAATCAAGTTTTCTCCAAGAGGGATAGCAAGTGCTTAATCCTACTCTCTTCAGCACCAATAGAGAAGGAGGATCTCTGACCTTAGACTCTATTTCTCTCTCTAAATGCAGTATAGTGTACCTTTTGGCTTAGTTTTCCAGAGTAGTCAGGGTGTGTGTGTGTGTGCGTGTGCGCGCGTGCTAAAGATAACAACTAGGCAAGCTCTAATGAAGTTGCAGACAACTAGTTGAACACAACAACAGTTATCTCAGTGAGGATCTGAATCCCACAGTGCATAGAAGATATGTTCAGTTAAAGCAGTTGGAGTTGTGTGAGAATCCATGGCCATCACCTCCACTGGGAATAAGCAAAAGTTTCAGGGCTGGTTCCACATATGAGGTGTCATAAGAAAAGTGCTCCCTTAATTTCCAGAAGCAAATCATTGTGAAATAGTTAGCGGTGTGCCCCAGGGAAACCACCTAAGACTCAAACAGACTTCCTGTGCCTAGGGGCAGAGTAGGTACTAGAAGTTATGTTCTGTGTACTGAGCACCTACCAGATTAATAAGCTATCTGATCTAAGCAGTCACCTGAGGTGTATAAACTTTTATACAAAGATATCACCCCATTCCCAATGAAGACACACCTTCCTCCTTTACTGGCACTTTGATGATTTTAACAATTCATCCTAGCAGGTTGAAGCAGGAAGTCAAAGATGCTCTACAGAGGTGATTTGGCTGACCAATATAGGTCACCTAGCTGAATTAACCCAATAGGAATATGGCCAGGTAATCAAAACAATAATCAAACACAAACTGTGTCATGGAAACTTTAATCATCCCATGGAGCCAGAGCTGCTAGATTTTTTAAAGACCTATTCCTGTACACAACTTGCTGGAAAACAGGGCTGAAAAATTCCTGAACCTTCTAGACACTAGCCTGGAGTAAGGAGTCATATAACTACTAGTAATATATGACAATAGCCAACAACATTCCTATTAAGACAACATTATCATTCATATTTTCCTCATTACGTACTTAAGATATCCTATCTGTAGAATCTTCTGAGGTCATGGATAAGGAACTAACAGTATATTGGGATTGTGGGGGAGGAAAATGGAGACAATGACAGCACACATGATTAGAAATAGGAACACATATTGTATCAGCTTGAAGATCTCATTTTGAACATCTACAGTTAGTAGATCTGAGGTAACATATCTTGTAACGACTACTGCTTTAGGCTTTGGAGAACTTCTACCAGTCAGAGTAGAAAAAGGTTTTTTTAAGTGGTTTCTGAAGACAATCCATGATCACTGCTGAATACCAGCACATGGAAAGGAACACCTGGAACCCTTTCTAAACGAGGCAAATTTTTGTCAGAAGCTGTGGTAGTGACAGCTGCTGTTCATTTAGTACTGTGCTGCTATGCTGCTTATGACATCAGTTAACAACTTCTCCAGGTACCTTCTCCAGTAGAGATGTTGACACTCCCCCCAAAACCCTTAAGGTGATGCTCACTAGCAGTTACTTGTAGTATTTATCACATTGCTCCCCAGTTCATAAGGGGTAGGGCACATGTTATTGAACTTCAGCTCCACTTCCTCATCATTAGTTAGTCTTGCTACGACTGATGGGATTTCCATCCAACAACATCTGGAGGGCCATATGTTTGCTCCACCGGCTTTAAAGATTAAATCTCTGCATATTTACACAGAAGCAAATGCTACTGAAAATAATGTCTCTTCAAGTGTTTCCAGTGCTTCAAAGCTTGTGCCAAAAGCCTGACTGCTGATCATCCACTCCAAACATTTTCAAGATACTTATTGCCCATAGTTATCTCTAAAACTGAGCTACAGACAAACTGACCCTAAGTCGATATTTGAATGCTTTTGTGCCTGGCCAGCATTTGTAATGTGTACATTTTCCCCCCAGTGTTTTATTCCACTATTTATTTCACCATTCCAAAGATCACACCTGTTTTGTTAGTAAAGATTTATGTTAGGCATATACATACACTCACACACTGCTATTTCTACTTCATGGTTTTCCTACTGAGAAAAAACGCTAGGAGATACTCTCAACAATAAGGAACAAACCATGAAGGGTTGAGAAGAAGACAAGTAGCAGAAGGACAAAAAAAAGTCCCATGATTAAAATTCCATCTAAAGCAAACAGGCCAATGATGTCAGCATCCATAAGAGTCAAGTTTTTGAGATGGTGTTATCAATGGCCTTGCCCTAGATCAAACACAAGTTGAAACTTTTCAGATTTCTGGACTGTAATAGAGTTGAGAGCCATGCAAGAAAAGGCACGGAACATAGCATAAAAAAGAAAGAAAGAGAGAGAGAGAGAGAGAGAGAGAGAGAGAAGAAGAAAGAAAGAAAGAAAGAAAGAAAGAAAGAAAGAAAGAAGAAAGAAAGAAAGAAAGAGAAAAGCAAGCAAGCAGGCAGGCAGGCAGCTAGCTGTCCTCAGACTTTTTCAGATGTTGAGATGCGGATAAGCACATAGGCAGGTAGGTGACATAATGGCAGCTCATTCTGCCTCCTTCAGATAGTGAAATGGGCATGGATAACCTGAGGGCAGTGATTGCTGCTTTACTGCTATCTCTTTGCCTATGTGCATGCTCATTTGTCCACAGCATGGCATATGAAAACATCTCTGGTATGAGCCAATAAGAAAAACAGAGAATTATTGCACAGACACTGATATTAGGAATTAAGGGTTACTAGTGACAAAGGACCCAGAGAGTGGCAAAAATTTCTTTTTGGATTATTGCTACTAGAATCCCATGGCCAGCATGACAACTGGCTCATGTGGGGCTCAAAACCAAGTTTTGGTTATTGGCAATGACCAGAAGATTGGAAACTTCTTAAATGCTCTCATGTAGTCACTGTAACTGTATCTTAAATTTTTTTAAAAAAAGCCACTGGCCATACTATTTGCAGTGCTTGGGGTTATATTTCCAAACAATAACAAGCTCTTATAGCTACTTACCCAATTCAGCAAGAGAGATTAGTGCACCTTAAGCATAAAACAGCCTTCACTTGCTGATGGGTGAAAATATGAAAAAGACAGAGAGAAAGTAAGAGAGCTAGCTCATAACAGAATATACTTGGCCCTCTTTTTCATAATTTCTTCTGGAGTGGTGCTGCTTAACATGCCTTGTGGTTGGGTATTGACCCAAGGTATTTAATTTTCCCAAATGCCCCAACTATATTGAAGAGACTGTAGTCCTCTTCACGCACGATTTGCCATGTTTTCTTCAAAAGAGAAGTAGGGGAATACCTATCCCAGGCCCCTCTGCTGTTGTTTTCTTCATTTTGAAAGCATCTCATCTGAAGAAGAGAGATTCCTATTCACATAGAGATTCTTCACACAAGGAAGAGAGATGATTTTCCAGGGTTCCATGCAAACAGGAACTTTGCATTGCTTTCTTTGTGAGAGAAGTGACAACAGGGGAGGGAGTAGGGCTGCGTACTGTCTTTTGGGAGCGTGGTAATTAATGCTTGAAGCACAGAAGCAAGTATAGTAATATGTGAACAGGGCTTGTGAGATGTTAGAATGGCAGATAAACTTGACCAATTGGTACTTTGAACAGACAGCACCACTTTCACAAGGATTCTGTGCCCCAAAAGTTGAGGTGTCCCTATATATGTGTGTGATACTTCACAATCACATTCAGATTAATATTTGTACACACACCTCTCCTCCTGTCTATAGTTTGAAATAATTTGCAGTGAGGGAGATAAAGTTTTACATTTTACTACTTAAAACACTTTTAATAGAGGAATACAGAACCACAGGTCACTTTAAAAGTGGCTAAGTTTTGTGCAACTGTTCTAAATTAAGAAGACAAGTGATGAATGATTGTAGTGAATCTTACTGTCAAAATATTGTTCCAATCTGTACTTACAAAATACATTTTTTGTATATTCTAAACATATCATTGATTTTATTGAATATGGCAATGAAGATTACACTGGCAAAAGTCATTTCAAATGGCCAGAAGAAAACACAAAACAGAATCCTAATTTAACAATCTAGAGGTGCTATCTATGATCTAGCATTAGAAGCACATTGGAAGAGGTCATGATTTTTAAAAAGTACATTCATAGTCTGCTTTTCTGTCGTTATGGAATGACGTTGCTATGGTGAAACAGTTGGTCATGTGGCAGAGAAAAAGTCTACTGCCCTAAGATCAGCCTGGGCAAGAAAGCTAACGTGTCTTCTTTTTGACCCCTAACTAAATGATATGGAAAGCATATGTTGCAGGATAACGGGACAACACTGTGGAAAAGAGCCTTTTTAACTTTAACAGGGCAGGTGTTCTAACAAATGTTACACAGAATGTTTAAATTAGGAACAACTAAAGATAAGCACTACTTATTAAAGGCTTGCTGTCTAGCTGTATGTATATACAAGGAACATTTTGCATGCAACAAACATATGCTCAAGTGGGAATGTAGTGGTCAGAAATCTAGATCCTAGTACATACCAGTGATGTAGATGTGAGTCGATTAACTCAGACTCAAGTCAGACTTAAGTCACTTCAGGGACTCGACTCAGCAATAAATGATGCACTAACTCGACTCAACTCAAGACCCATGTATTTTTAGTGACTGACTTGCTGCCCTTGGTTCAGTAACATAACACATTCAGAAACCTTACATCCAGAAACCTTACGACAATCTTTCCATCTCTTTTTGCCTACTGGTCACATAACAATCTATCTCAAGCCCAAAGTGTGGGCACATTTCTCAGAGGGGAACAGCAAGCAGGTTAGGCAATGGGCTTGAGGCAGGCTTGAGGTCTGCTCTGCAACCTGATCCTGCTGCATATCAGAGGAGCCTTCTAAAACGTTTCCTAAGAGCAGAAGACAAGAGTCACCCACAGAGTGCAGGGTGCATTTCTCAAAGGGGAACAGCAAATGTGTTAGGCAACGGGCTTGAGGAAGAAGGATCCTTCCTTCTAAAGCTTTTGAAGCTTCATTCATGGGGAGTAAGAAGGACCCTATTCCCCACTTCTGAAGCTGTAGATGGTAAAATTGCAAAAGTGTAGGGCTGGCTCTGTTTAAATTGTTAGAACTGACTTTATTCGACTCTGTCCAAAAATTCTGAAATACAGATTGGGGCATAAAGTTGGCTCCCAGACTTGAGACTTGACTTGAAAGTGTCTTCAAGGACTTTAGACATGAACGTAGAGACTTGACTTGAAGCTTGGAGTTAAAGACTAAATACATCACTGGTGCACACTGAACCAAGTAACTCACTGAGTGACCACAGACCAGTCACTTTCCATCCAAGTTACTTCATGTGGTTATTATGAGGATAAAGTGGGGAGGAGAGAACCCTGCAGGTTGCCTTTAGTTTTCTGGAAGAAAGAAACAATAGAACAGAAACAATGATGGGAATGATGATTTCTAAAAGATGACCTTGCCTATGTTTCTATTAAAACTGAAGGAAGACAATTTCAGACCAAAGGAACAAACCCTCAAGATGATTAAAGCACTGTCATTTCAACTTGTG
Source organism: Ctenosaura bakeri (assembly GCA_948474755.1). Lineage (NCBI taxonomy): Eukaryota > Metazoa > Chordata > Lepidosauria > Squamata > Iguanidae > Ctenosaura > Ctenosaura bakeri. Next base: position 152,264 of record CAOLHI010002416.1, on the reverse strand, counting down.
ATAACAGTTCTGGGACACTGAAAGGAAAGTTCTGACATGCTTAATCTCTCTAGAACTTTGATATGCAGACACATGGTTTAACGTTAGGATAACATGCTGTCTTCTGCAAGCCTTGGATTTACGTACTCTTTGTTTTAAACATGAGGGATTTTTTAAAAAACAAACAAACTAACAGATATGGTTTATTACAAACTGTGAGTTTGTTGCAATTGAGGAAATAATGATCCAAGCAACCAACTGAAATATCAAACCAGGTTTTAGTGACGATTAAAAAACAACGGAGCCTGTTAAAATCCTTCCTTCTGTCCTGTTAAAAGCCATCAATACTGTATCTGCTCAAACCACCTGAAGCCTTTGAGGGTTTATAATTCAACACCAACATACTGCGTGCTCCAATTAAAAGATTACAGTGGCCAAGAGCAGAAACTGGTGCAATGGCTTTTGGTCCATATCTCACCACAGCTGTTAAACTGCCTTCATGAATCAAAATGGTTTCATTGCTGTTTACACGTGTTCCAGACAGTGAGTGGAGCCAGCAAGTGGGCCCGATCCATGAGTAACCCTTTGTTACATTCTCATGAGAAAAGACCAATAGTCTAAATTCTACAATGGGTGACAAAGGCCAAATTCCTCTATTGACAACTATGATTTAGTTACTCTTTTCAAAAGGTTTTTGCAGAAACTTGCCATTCCCCTGGCAACCTCTGCTGCCCCTTTTCTTACCCTCTCCTTCCCTCAGGCAGTCTCAGGGTGGAGTGTAGGAGGCCAGCTGTCATTAACTCCAGGTTTATATTGGAACCTTTACATATATCTGGCAGGTAGGTTTTTTTTAAAAAAATCATTTAGAAATGGGTCACAAGGTGAAGTCTTTCATCCAAGAGCTCCCAGGGGCCAAAAAAAGAAAAATTCTCAGTAAAATTAATGCAAGTCATGCAACACAATCCCGGTACCATTCAACGGTCCAGATTTGGCAAGGACAGTCCTAATCAACTATCCATCATACCACTCTTTCAACTGCTTTTAAAATGTTTCAGTTTTTCTCTTCTCTTCCTATTTCCCTCCTTTATCCTCAGCTTACTTCTGTTTTTGCAAATCAAGTTCAAAGCGCAAAAGTAGTTTACACTCAATTAATTCAGCAGGGAGAGGAGGGAGGAAAGGAGGAGGTAGAATTTTGTCTTTCCCAGTAAACTCAAGCGAAAGAAAACTGCTGCAGCCTTTCCTAGCTTGGGTGCTCTTCCTCATTAATAACTTTTGCCATCCTGACCACTCCCTGACATTGCTTGGCCACATTTGTCCCAGTTTTCATCTATGAAATATTGGAAGGTACGCAGGCCTAAGTACGTCTGCTTATAAGCAACTGTCTCAGTATCCAAGTAAGATAATTTTTCAAAACTACAAATCATATTGGCATACTCAAGTGAATAGTCTCAAATGTTTTTTACATTTATTTAAGAACTTCATATTTATGAATAAACCCTTTTCAGCTAGTTTTGATTTAATGTTCTTTAAAGTTTATTTTTCCTTCTTAAAATTTGGTTATGTTGCTCCTGTTTGTGTTGATAAATAAATGCAGGTGATTCTTTTTTTTTTTTAAATAAGCAGGGCAGAATGTGAAAGAACTGTTTGAGGTCTGTTGTTGTTGTTTTATAAATAATATGCATCCTAAATTGGAAGAAAGGTGGGACATGCATTAATTAAATAAATAAATGTTGATTTTTAGCATCAACATTCTACATTTTAACATAAATGTAAAAACTGATTTAGTATAATTAGAATCAATTACGTGCTTATCCAGTTATCAGATAAAAACAATTTTAAGCCTTAACATTTAAAATATCAGCTTTAATTGATAAGATGAACCTGTTCCACATCTATGAAACATGTATGAGAACCCACAATTGCTTTATGGTCTGTGCTAGTTCTCTAGAATAATTGTTTCCCCACTCATTTGCCCACTTGTTAGACACCTAAGTGCTTAAGTGCAATACTAAAATAATTATCCACATCCTTGTTCTATTTTTATATATCTTCCACTCCACCTCCAAGCTTATCATCTTGCAAAAGCGCTCTTTTCCCCTCCTTTGAGAGCTTTGTTTATACTAAGCCTGTACTTCAAGGAGTTTATTTATTACCTGCCTCTGGAAACACCTTGATACTGTGTAGGACTGGTTGAACAGGAATGGTTGGCATTATTATAATTAAAATAGGTCAAATTGTTACATTTCTTAGTCGTCTTTAGTTTCACGGAATATTTATTGAGCTATAGATCACGGCTATAAAGACCTCAGAGCAACAGCTGTCAACATCCATGTAACAAAGGCAAAATGATAGTATTCCAAGGGGCAGAATCCATAAGGCATTGCAGCAGCTACCGTAGAGTTCTCTGGAATATGTCTGACGCCATCCCACAGCACAGTACATCTTTCCAGAAGCATGCTGATTCAGCCTTGCAGCAATCACTCATCTCATTTCCTCTGTGGTAAAAACCATGGTAGAGGGAAGCCAAGTGACTTGCCCAAGGCTAAATAGCAATGCAATGGCAGGGACACATGACCTAACATTTGGCCATGTGCATGTTTTTGTCTACCTCCCACACCACAATAAATTAATGGATTATTAAAAATCCATGCAATCTGGCATGAAGCAATGACACTTCAGGTGTAGCCCAACCCTTTCTTCTACAAAAAAAAAAAAAAAAAAGTGAGAGAGAAAGAGAGAGAAGGAAAGGGGCGGGACTTAGGAAGAAAATCTAAAAGGCAGGCCTTACTGGGCATGAGGATAAAGAGGAGCAGCCTGCCTCACTGATGGTCTTTCATTTGCTGATGTTCAGTTCTCACACTAGTTTACTTTCATTTCATTTTGGGGTGAAGCGTTTAGTGAAGCAAAGATGACTGAAGCTCGGCCGCGTTATGTCATCAACCGTCCAGCTTATTCTAGTGAATACTTCGATGAAGAGTTTGAGAGGAAAAGTAGAAGTTACCCTCTTGGAGAGAAAATAAAGAATCTTTTCAGGTACGTAGAATGTTTTAAATTAGATGTTCTAGCATATACATCCATTCTAGGTTGCTGTACTGTACTTGATGGTGGACAGTCCAATCCAAATTTTTTTTACATATTTTTTATTAAAATAGTTCCAAACATAAATCTCATGTGTCTCATTAGTTCATTGTTTACACAATTAATCCTTTATCAATAATATACAGATTCCTACATACATTCCTAGATACAGTTACTGCAAATATTGACATTTAAATCTTTTCAAATATATACTTTAAAACCTCTATTCCTTTCCCTCTCAAATCCCTCCCCCCTTTAATGTTTGTCTCAGTGTTATCTTCTCTCCCAATTTTTTCTCATCCTACCCTCCTTTCCCTACCCTTTCCCTCTACCTACTATCCTTTTTTCTGCTCTTTCTTGAAGTCTAACCTGCTTTCTAATGTTTCCACTGAACCTACAATTTATGTATTATCTTTTTATTATTGTGTGTCTGGATTATATTGTTGTACACTTAAATTTCCAAATTTTTCATGAGACCTTGTCATTAACCCATATTCTAGTTTTGCTCAAACCAAGAGCAAAGAGGATTGATCTGCCTGTCTGTCTGTCTGTCTGTCTATCTATCTATCTACTATCTATCTATCTATCTATGGCAAAATTTGCATCTACTACCTCCTCTTCCTTGTTCATCATTATTTCCACCTTTTTCTCAATAATGAAACTGAAGCCACTTCCTAGCTTATTAAAATTGGTAATACATGCTTAGATTTGGCACCCCCTATAACAATATGTTCTGGAGTGTCTAAGGAAAATGGAGAATTAGAAACATCTTACTTCCCTTTCTTTTCTTTGCTTTTTGATGTTAATGGATTACTGTTAATTGTTCAAGAGCAGATATGTATGTTTCCACTGACAAAGCCAAGAGAGATTAAAATAAGCAAACTGTAGAAATAGGAGAGGAGACCAAATAATTTTACTGACTTTCCGCATCAGAAAAAACGTCATCAGGGATGCAGATAAGGTTGTACTAATTCATTACAACCATCACCTGCTATTTGGCTTTGTGTGTTTATGAATGATAATATTAATGCACACGTTCTAAGAAATCTGTCTCATCTTGTAATTCCTCACCCCCCAACCCCATATATTTTGGGAATATGTTTAAAAAGTGAGGTAGTTACGTAGAACAGGAATGCATTTGTGTCAAACATGGATAGAGATTCCCAGTCTTACGTTCTTGATCCTTTATCACTTCAAAGCAGATTAAGGTTAATCAAGTTACTCTTCTACAAACAAAATTCCATTATACTGCTCTGCCTCAAAAAGGATTCAAAATAAGAGTGATGGCATACCTAAGGAAAAAGTGTCCCTGGATTCCGCACCATTTTGTCATGTTATATTTATTAGTATAGTGTGCCTGAAGAAATAAGGTGTGGTAGTCAATAATATAGGAGACAAGGTCACTGCCCTGGGGCTTGTAATCTAAGAAACTAAACACATATGAGAATGAAGGAGTCAAGGAGGAAAAAATGGAAGTTTAAGGATGGTTAGAAAATATAAGAGCAAGAGGTGAATTTGAATCTGTCCACCGAAAGAATGATCTGTAGGTCATACAATGCTTTATTTAAAGAGGATAGAGGCGTGTGTGTGTGTGTGTATTGGATGGTGGCCTCCTCCCTCATGTTTTTCTCCACCAAATGTTTTTGTTTTTGTTGTTGTTGTTTTTATGCAAAACTTTGGTTCCCCTTGAGCCTTCTTCTACCTCTCTCTTGCACAGAGATGGAATCATTTTGGATACACAAGGACCATACCAATAAGATTGCTATTAGTATGTACTCTTGTTAATAATATTAATATTGTGTTGTGCTCTTCATACTGAGTAATAAATCACTATTTGAGAATTTTCTCAGTGTGCCTTTGACATATGACAGGACACATTTGCCAAGAGCTTGGAAAGTTACTTTCTAAGACCCCACTCCACCAATCATTAGTTAGCGTTATAGCTGCAATTTTTTTTTAAAAAAAACCTCTTTATTTTTTTGCTATACAAAAGTTACTTTTTAAAAATGAAAGATGAGGTTGCTCCAAGCCACTGTCCTGTAGTATGAAACACACCTAAGCAGTCAGGCTACAAACCCCTGTAACTATAAAAGTAACTTAAACATTACAAAAATAACACTATATTGCAGTTACAAAAGGAGTGAATTGTCCCTCATTATATAGTGTAACTGAGTTATGCTTTAGTTCAGGGGAGGGAACCTGATGTTGTTGGACTGCAAGTCCCAGCAACTCTAGCCAGCACAGGCAATAGTAAGAAATAATAATAATAATAATAATAATAATAATAGTAGTAGTAGTAATAATAGTAATAATAACAATAATAGATTTTATTTATTACCCGCCTCTCCCCAAGGCTTGAGGCGGGATACAGAATATAGAACTAAAAATCATAATTAAAATACACTAAAACATGGAATGATCAATACAAACATACTATGATTAAAATATACCATGATTAAAAGTACAAAGTACAGCTAAAATGCAATTAAAAGTACAATTAAAAACAATTAAAAATACAGTTAAAAATAGACTGGGTAGGCCTGCTGGAAGAGATGAGTCTTTAGCAGTTTTTTAAATTCAGACAGCATATTTTGCTGTCAGATCTCTTTCAGCAGGCCATTCCACAGTCTAGGGGCGACCAACAAGAAGATCCTCTGGGTAACTGTTGACAGTCTTGTTTTAGGCAGTTCAAGTGAATGGCCCACAGAGGACCTAAGAAATACCAGGAAATACAGGTTATTAACACCTGCAGTGCTCCTTGACTCCCACCCTGCTTGTATTGCAGAAAGGAATTGCTTGTTAATTGTAACTAGTTATTTCCAAACTCTGCATTGTCCATGCAGTTCCAGATAATCATATCCTCAGCAGAGCTTCCAATTTAGTCTTGGGCCTACTCTACAAGTACAGAGAAAATCAAGTCATTCCATACCATGATGCTGTCTCTCACTATCTATTAGGAAAGCATCATATATGGTTGGATGCACTGTTCCATAGTTATTCTCCATGCTTCCCCTCTTACTTTAAACTAGGGATGGAAATGACTTGCTTGGGCACATAAGGAACACAGATATTACTTGAAGCTAATTTCATAAAGTGCACTCATGAGTATACATAAAAACATAATCCAAGCACAAAAAAGAAGCAATTCACAACCAGGCACAGATACTAGAACATTAATATCTGTCCTCAGAGTTATATGTTTCTTGCATATTGTGTGACGTAGGCTAAGGCACAGCCAAGCATGCATTACTTAAGTAAACTGGATCCATTACTTTGGACTACACAATGACTCCTGTGTTGACTTTAGATTTGGGTGGCACCCAGTGTGACTGAATGGTCTCTTAAGTAGATAAAGTTATGGAATCATGCCAGTGGCATAACTGATCTTTGGGTAATTTCTTAGATTTTTTTTTCAACAGTGCTACTAAGAGAAGAAAATAAAGTCATAATACATTAGGTTCTTAATCTAAGAGAACCTGCTTCAGTGGAAAAGATCCCACTTGTCTCTTACACTGAGTACATTAACTCTTGATGAAAAGTAGCAGAATTTGTACTTATTACAAATATTTAACAGTTTTGTCTAGCATTAGCCGTATTTGCAGGAAATCTGAACACAGCAGAAGTGTTGGCTACCTATTTGCTGCCAGAACTTAATTGGGGCTTTAAACTTTTAACAACTTGGGAACGGAGCATCCAAGATGCCTTTTGACCCCTTATATCCCTACCTGGTCAATGTGATCATCTAGAGAAGCCTGTTTGGTAGTGCTACAGGATCCTGTAGTTTGCTTTACAACTAGTCAGACCAGGGTTTCTAGTGTAGCAGTGACGGCTTTTTGAAATTTATGGATATCTTTATGTGTCTTCCCATGGGCATTAGGCACATGCTAATGATACTGAGTTTGTAGTGAATGTTAACCTTTTTTATTACAACAAATCTTCCTAGAAGTATCGTTTTAACTAAGTGTATTACCAGCCACTATATTGCACTGAATGTATGTTTTACTGTTGTTTAAATGATGTTTTAATACATTACACCACTTAAGTATTTGGAAATGTTACATAGCTTATAAATTTGTTAAATAAAGATGAGTAAAGCCAATAACATTAATATGGGAAACACAATATAAAACGTGCTTGATGTTTTTCACATTGAATTAGGAAGTCTGCTGCAAGCTGACTTCTATTAAAGGGAAAGTCTGGCTTTCCCCATTGCAGTGCCTGTGGCTAGGAGGCTGTTTTTTTCTGTCTGTATTGTCATTGGCCTGTGTTCATCCTTCAGTGGCTTTGTGCAGAATGCAGAAACATTACTTTTTTGGACTGCAGCTCCCAGAATCCCCTGGCCAGCATGCTCACTGTCCATGTTTGAGCAAAATGGTTGGGCTTTCAACAATGTTTTCTATGGCCCAAGTCCTTATTTGTTTGCCTCTAGTTCTCTAGGAATGGCATTAAAGGGCCCATTTATACTACATACTTATAGTGTTATTATTCCACTTAATTGTTATAGTGATATAGTGCTATTATTCCACTGCCATGCTTCCAACTCTGGGATTGATTGTTTAGAGAAGGGTATTTATAATTCTCAGCCAGAGAATTCCAGCATTCCAGCACACGATAAACTCCATGATTCCATAGAATGGAACTATGGCGGTTACAGTAGAGTAATAGTAAGACGATTCTGTAAAGTGCTTGGACCCAAAGTCTGTATGGCTTTGCCTTGGCTTCTATATTGAGTATCTGCCCTGTGCAACTATAACAGTTTGATACTTCTTTAACTGCCATTGCTTCATCCTACAGAATCCTGGCGTTTGTAACTTTGAGAGAGACACCAGACTTCTCTGATAGAGATTTATGAATACCTGAGGAAAGTACAAATCCCACAATTCCATAAGATGAAGCCATGACAGTTAAACTGCTGTCAAATGGCTATAACTATATAGTGTGAAGAGATTGTAATTGGCCCACATATACTTTTGAGTAAGAAAAAAATTGAGGCTCTTTCCACACCTTTCCTTGTCCTGTAGTCTTCCAGTTGCAATCCCAGCAGTGCCTTTGCCAGGAAGGGAGCATGACGGGAACATTCCCCTCTGCACACAACTAGCTGCCTCCAGAAGGGTGCATGACCAACACGCACCTCCCTTCCATAGTGCAGCCGGGCTCTTTCCCATGCTGCACTGGGGAAGGAAGCACTTCTATCGCACTTCCTGCCCTTCCGCATGGCAGGTAAGTATGGGAGAGTCGCACTATTGCAGGTCAATGACCGGGAAATCCCATCAATGATTTACTCCGTGATCGCACTGGCTGGCAACAGGAGAAGGATGGGACCACAACAGCATCTTGCAGAAGTGTTGTTGTTGTCTTGTTTCTCTTGTGTCCTCATGCCATGAATCAGCCTTTACAGTTACAAGAGCTGTTTCATTTTCTAATGCAGTTCCCTTGTGTCTGTATAAATGTATGATGACATTTTAGAAAAATCAGTGGTGATCTTATCTTTGCCCAGCAAACAGGAGCCAGTGATAAAATGCAACATTAGGCCATAAGGCTGATGTGCACTTAGAAAGGACTACAACTGAGGGATGGAGCACGTGCTTTGCGTACAGAAGGTCCCAGCTTCAGTCTTTGGCATTTCTAGTTAAAGGCTCATCCAGCAGATTAACTCTGCATCTGACACCTTGGTGAGCTGTTCTCCATCAGGAGATATAGACACTACCAGGTCTGTAATCGAACTATGATAGACCTATGATGTCAGCCATTTGGAAGAAGCCATTTAGAGGGAGTTCTCTTAAAGCAAGAGGACAATATTTGAAATAAACATTCATAGGACCAGAATATTAAGTGCTTAAATGTTATGTTCTTAAATGTGGAGCTATATTCTGACTCACTAAAGGCAGCCTTTGGATGAGGTTCTCTTGAAGCAATAGGACCATCTATGAAGTAAACATTCATTCAGAAGGCCAAGGTGTTAAGTGTTTAAATGTGTAGTTATATCCTGTTGACTTGTCATGTCCCACTGCTAAAGTAGGCCACACAGGATTGCTTTGTTCTGTTAGCTAATCTGTGGAGCAGTTGTACAAGAGCTGCTTATGCTAATAATGTACGCTAAGGTATGGAAAACACAGCAAATACCTACAATAGAACAATGGTGGGGAACCTTTATTGAAAATAAAAATGCTGACATAGTCTCTCAAAGATTGACAGGGAAATCAGATGATGAAATTCAGAAAGAATGACAAATTGTAGGTGATTGCTGGGTGACCTTTGACAGAAGTCTATAATTCATGGTAATATGTGGAAAAATTTCATTGTGATGATTACGGTAGATATCATGAAGCAGGAATATGGAAAATGGAAATGCCATGTACCAACATGTAAAATAGCTGAAAAATACAGTACAAAGATATAACAATGTTAAGAGATATTGGAAATGAAATCCAGATCAGTTTGGAAGATTCAAGAAATAATGCATGTGAAATAGCAATAATAAATGTTTGTTTTAATTGTGAAACTTCAATAAAATGGTATTTTAAAAAAAATAATGTAGTGGCTTATTACACTCACCATGTTTAGCATCCCAATAACATTTTACATACCATAATTTTGCTTAGATTTTGTTTTGGTATGGACAAAAGATCCCCAGTGCATACCTTCCAGTTATCTTGATTTCTCGGAGACAGTCAGTTAACCCTCTGTTGTCCCAATTTTCTGTTTTTAAAATGTCCCAGTTTCTCTCTCCTCCTCTCACTTCCCCCCTTGTCCTGTGCTTACTGTATTTACCGGCGTATAAGACACACTGGCATATAAGATGCACCCCATTTATACGCCAGCAAATACTATTTGCCTGTGTATAAGATGCACTGGTGTATAAGACGCACCACATTTTCAAACAGTATTTTCCAGGAATAAAAGTGAGTCTTATACACCATCAAATAGGTTACTTTCATTTCTGCAAACTGAGTTCAAAGTACAAAAGTAGATTGCACTGAATTGATTCAGCAAGGACGAGAGGAGACGGGAGAAACTTGCCCTTCTCATTAGACTCAAACAAAACCAAATTGCTGCAGCCTTCCTTAGCTTGTGTGCTCTTCCTCATTAATAGCTTTTGCTGTCTTGACCATGTTCTGAGGTTTTTTGGTCATGTGTGTCCCGGTTTGCATATGTAAAATGTTGGAGGTCATGCTAATATTTAGATTATTATAACTAGAAAACAAGCCGAAATAAATATCAGCAATAGCGCTTGGCTAGGTATCGTGGTCTCCAGAGTTCAATGGAGGCTGAGATAATAGGATATGAACACATTACAGCAGTAAAGCCAGTAAGACACTAATTCTGGATAATGGGAGTGATCTATTCTTTCAGTTGCTCCTTATGCTGGCACTGCACAGGTGAAAAATGCCACATTCCCAAACAGCCCTTCTATGCTCTATCAATGAGGATGAAGCAGGGCTGTCCCAAAGTATTTTGCTCCTTAAAGCAAAAGACAAGATGGCTTTCCTTGTATAGAAGATAACTGGATTGGAACTTGAATCTTACTTCAATACTGGCAATAGGATAGTATCTCCCATCACACCTGAGGGCAGCAAGCTACTTTTTTTTTATTTACTTTTTAAAATGTGTATATCTTATAGTATATCACAGAGTATCAGGGTGATAAACAAATAAAAACAATTTAAACAGTTTAAATCAATACAGAATTTTAATTGAAAATAATTTTGAAAGACGAAAATATACAAGTTAAAACAGCATAAAGGTTAAAACAGTTTAAAAACATGCTCATGTACCATTTGAAAGAAATCTATTAGACCACAATGGCTTTAAAAGCTATGTTTTAACTTAGCCCTGGAAGTAAGCCAAGGTCATTCTCTGCTGGGCCACATTTGGTGGGAACGTGGGAGACGTCCCTCTCTGCAGTTTCTTCCAGAGTAAAGAACTCCCCTCCCAAGGAGGCAAACCTGACTGCCTCCTTGCTGTTCTTCCATCAGCAGGAGAAGACCTTCCCATTCCAAGAGGCATTTGGGAGCAGATTGCTTTACGTGAAAGGGCTTTCCATTTTGTATGCTGTATTAGTTTTTACTGAATTCTTCTTTAATTTTTAAATCATTTTAATTTTTAACTATTTTAATCATTTTAATTTAATTCATCATTTTAATTTGATGGACAGTTTAATATTATTTTAATCTTGACTTCTGTATGTTTTTAACTACATGTGGTTTCATTTGTATTTCTTTTAACCTGTAAGCTGCCTTGAATTCCAGTGTTGAGTAAAAAGGTGGGATATAAATAAAGTGATGAATTGATTGATTGATTGAAGATGTTCTACATCCAAGATACCATAGAAGAGACAGCCCTCTCCCATGTTATCCAACAGTGTATAGCTTCTGCTGGTGGGGGAGAGAGAGAGAAAGGGAGACAGCCCCTCCAGCAGACCTCAGTCTTTGGACAGGCGCATGAAGAAAGACACATATCTGGGCACAAATCTGTTTAGGGGTTCAGAAGTTATCACTCCAAGGTGTGGGAAAGGGCTTTATGCTGCATATACCTCTGTCCACCAAGAGAGGGTCAGGGCTGAGAAGGAAAGATTTTCCCCTAGAATCTACCACCTGAGGTATGTGCCTCATTCTCCCTAATGACAGGGCTGGTTCTAGCTTTTGGGTAATGAACCTTATAGTTGTGTATAAATAATCTTATAGTAGAAATGTTTCCGGTTGATTTCATGACGGCTTTCTTCTTTTCTTCCAAGATGTTCACCATCCAGACTTAAACTCATCCTGTATAGCCTGTTTCCTATACTTGTATGGCTTCCAAAATATAAAATCAAAGATTACATTCTTCCTGATGTCCTTGGTGGAGTCAGCGCTGGGACTATTCAGGTGCCTCAAGGTAAGATCACATTGCCTTTATCTATATTATTGAAACTTTTCCTGAGTACTTTCTTCATAAAACACATTTAGGATAAATACCTATATATCTTAGTCCAACTTCATGCAAATCATGGGTAAAAAAGTCCACGTAATATGTGCCTATGAAATCTCAAAATTCAAGTTGTTTTAAAACCATATTTTATTGTTGTTTTTGTCCACGTATGTGATAATCCCCCTTGTGTAAAATTATGACTTGGTCCAGATACTATATTTAAGAATTTTCCATGTATAACTGCCTATCAGAAATGTCTGGAGGAAGTAATGTTTGAGCCAGGGGGTTTATGTCAACACACAGTCCTTTGGATGTCTGTGCGTACAGTTTATCTGCCTTCAAATGCAGAAATAATCTGATCAGGTGCTTCTAGATAGTGTTTTTTGCCTGCCCTTTCCTGCATAAGAAATTCTAGTATTTGTCATGATATTGATTGTCTTAGGCCACATCCCCTTACATATTTCTTTTTTTTTTCTTTTCACTTTCTTCCTCCTCTTTCTGTCTCCTAATGGGTTTCTGACTTCCTGGACAAACTTCTTAAAATTCAGGCTCATCGTTATCAGGATAACACACATGGGTAGTAGCACAGATGTCATGTTCTACTTCTCTTCCTCCATTAAGTAGCAATGACGTAGATCCTCAGTTTGGAGGATTTTCAAATACCGCAGTACGGTCTGACACAGATGCACCTTGGCTGTATGTAGATTGCAATATATCGTCACATATATACGGTAGCCTTCTGAGGAGCAGCTTAGGGAGCCAGGTATGTTTAGTCTGCAGAAGATAAGATTGAGAGAGGACATGATGGCCATTTGAAGGGATATCACGTCAAGGAGGGAGCAAGCTTGTTCTCCACGGCTCCAGAGACTAAGACAAGGAGCAATGGATTCAAGTATAGGAAAGGAGATTCTGAGTGAACCTGAGGAAGAACTTCCTGACAGTCAGAGCTGTCCGGCAGTGGAATAGGTTGCCTCCGAGTGTAGTGGAGTCTCCTTCTTTGGAGGTTTTTAAGCAGAGGCTGGATGGCCATCTGTTAGGAATGCTTTGATGTGGCTTCCTGCATAGCAGGGGGTTGGATTGGATGGCCCCTGTGGTCTCTTCCAACTCTATGATTCTGTTATTCTATTATGACAGGATATTAATGTTACCCTTAGTTGACATGAGTTGTTATATGAAAAACAAAGTGCTATGTTCAATGTCTTCAGTTTATGGCCCATTTATTAAAATGTCTAATCTAAAAGAAACATGTGTGCTTACCTGTAAAAGGCCCAGGATTATCCTACTCTGAAAAAAAAAAAAAAGATTTTCCTTTTAGTTTCTGCCCCGGACTGAAAATACTGAGGCCTTTAAAGACGAGCTCTTAATGGGGGAGTGCAGACACCAATTGTTTGTAGGGGGTCACCTAACCACCTGTTTGTCACTATTCCTCTCTGTCTCCAAGCCTTTCTAATAAGTTAGGATGAGGAGGCTGTGTTACTAGGAATACATAGAGCTGACAGCTAGGTAAGTTCAAGAGCCCTCAGAAATTAAATAGTTCAGAGTTCTAGCAAAACCAGTATGAACTTTGCCAGCATCCTGCAAGCAGGGACAAAAATATCAAAAGAGAAAGAAAGTGTCAGGGAGGAAAGAAGGAAAAGAAAAAGAGGGCTGCCCCATCCATTTTTGCTCTGGTCCGTGTTCACTAACAGATTACCTCTGGTTCTGGACAAAAAGAAGGTAACCCAGTCTTGTAACACACCAGTTATGCCATGTTGGTTCTACTCTTTTGATGAGCTTCTTTGCACGCCTATCTGATTTTCTGAAATAAATGAGTTACAGAAAGAGCCCTGTTGTACTGTTCCTGTTATGTTGTGGCTGGAATGTTGTTTACATAGCATAGATTTGTATGTGGCTGCTACACCTTTGGGGATGGAAACTCTGAGATGTGTTCTTCACTTGTGTTTTACAGGTATGGCCTTTGCTCTATTGGCCAACCTTCCTCCAGTCAATGGACTCTATTCTTCTTTCTTCCCTTTGATAACCTATTTTGTGCTTGGAGGTATTCCTCAGATGGTCCCAGGTAAGACCACATTTTCTACTTTAGTGACTGAATACACATAATCTAGTCTCTCGACAAAGGCCATTTCCACACCAGCCTATTATAGTGCTATGATTCCGCTTTCAACATCCTATGGAATCCTGGGGTTTGCAGTTTAGGGAGGGGCCGGCTGGAACTGCAAACCCCAGGATTCCGTAGGATGTTGAAAGCGGAATCATAGCGCTATAACAGGCTAGTGTGGAAATGGCCAAAGTCTTACCTCCCCAAGATTTATTCCATTTTCTCCCATGCCCAATTTGTTATTCCAGTGGTATTAGTGGCTGTGGAGAAATGGCAGGCAACTGCCAAAGGCTGGGAGGCCACATTGGTTCCCCAGGAGACCTTGGGGGGCCACACCTCCACCACATCCACCTTCACCAAAATTTGCAAAGTTTTTTCCAAAATGTCCTCTAGCGGGCACAGGGGATGTTTTCACCATATTTTTCAGCCTTCCTGGGCCATTTTGAGGCCTAGAAAGGCCTTTGTTTAACAACAGGAAGTGAGCAGAAGTAATTTCCTGTTCATTTCCTGTTTCAAAAAAAAAAGCCTTCTTCAGGGCCTAATTGGTGTAAGACTTCTGCCAAAAGCATGGCGGAAATCCCCTCCAAATGCCCTAAGGATATTTTTGGGCATTTTTTAAAAAATTTTGCAAAATGTTTTTTGACCCCTGGAAGATGTAGGGTGCCTCAAAACATGGTGGAAACATGACATCCACAGCCTCTAGAATTTAAAGCATTTTGGAGCAAATTTTGGGGGCCTTGGGAGTCACAAAATGGCTCTTGGGTCCATATGTGGACCCCACTTTGCCCATCCTACTGTAGTACCTTAGTTTTATGAGCCCATTGTGAGGCTGAGGAAAAACTGACTAGTGGTTCTTTTTGTGCAGCAGTTATCTGCCACCTTGCTTCCAGTCATGTCACCCATCCATCAAAGACACAGGGTTCAGCATGATTTTCCTTTCTTCCCTAATTTCCCTACAATTGGCTTTTTTTTTTAAAAAAACTTCCATTGGCATTAATGGAGACTTTATAGAAGCTTAAATGCAGTCTTGTGATTGCAGTGGAGAAGGCAAAGAAAATCTCTTTCCTGTGATTAGTGATCAAAGATAAAAGACTGCCAGAGGAGAAAATCTCTTTTCTCTGATTGGGAGAAAAGCTTTTCCCTACCAGTCTGAAATGGGAAAGAGGGGCAGAGTATGCTGAGAAGAGCAAGGTATAAGAAAGCAGTTAGATCATATCAGCAGTATCTGGCCCTGGATAAATGAGAAAATGCTTTGTATGAAAATGTAAACCAACATTTGTGTGTGGTATTTCTCACAGGTACTTTTGCAGTCATCAGTATCATTGTGGGGAATGTTTGCCATGAGCTGGCTCCTGAATCTGAATTCCAGTACTTTAACCATACAGCCAATGAGGTCATGGTAAACAATACAGCCATGGATGCTGCCAGACTGGAGATCTCTGCCACCCTGGCTTGTCTGACAGCTATAATACAAGTAAGGATGCATTGTATTCAAAACTATGAAATGTCCAAGCTGCCTTGCATGGAGTTGAATGTTTGCTGTTCATAAGTTGGGCAGAATGAAAAGCAGAAGAATGATTATATCAGCACTGAGACACATCAAGCCTATTTGCAGTTTCAGTGACAGAGGCCCTTTTCACACGTGGAGGGAGAAATGGGGTAAAACGCGCGGAAATGGAGCTTACCAGCAACTGGGTAAGTCTGTCGCCATGCGGAGCAGCGCGAGTTCGTTGCTCCACACTCCTCGGCGTCCTGCGGCGTCCAAAATGGTGGCTTACCACTGGTGAAGGCTCTCCACCAACCGGAGAAGCTTGCCAGCTGGAAGCCCACCCCTGGCAGATCTGCAGGCATGCACTTGCGCGCGCCTGCAAATCTACACTGGGCGCTGCGACGGGGCTACACGGGGCTGCATGCTCCATGCTTTTTAAAAACCTCCTCAAAAGTGGTTTTTAAAAAACATGCAGCGCCACCACTTCCAGTTGCTCCTGCGCGGATTGGGGTGTGGAACTACGCTAAAGTAGTCTGCCCCAATCCACTCCACGGTGTAGACGACCTCCGTCAGAGGTCACTCTACACCGTTTTGTTACCCCCGTGTGGAAAGGGCCTAGAATGAATAATGTGGTTTATAGGGTGCCAAAATCCTGTCTTCTTTTCTTCTGCAACATTACTTTTGATGCTATACAGTAAACAGTGTACTATGCAAAATGTTGCTGATTTTGGCAAGTTCAGTATCTTTTGCCTAACCTTTTGCCTAAATTAAGGAAGCAATAGTCATAAGGTCTTTTTCTTTTTCCTTTTTTTTTTTGTGCACTCTGCATTTTGCAACTACTGGGTAAAAATGGTGTGCGTCTTTGTGTGTATTCTCCTGTTAATCAGAGAGAATGGGACAATTTGTTTGTTCATGAAATAGTGTACTTCATATTACTCTTTGGCTAAGACATTTTGTTACATTAGTGCCTATGTAAAAGTAGACTTCATGTGTAAAACAAGATGGTGTCCTGTACTTTGTCAATGAAATATACACATGAACTTGCATGTTCTAACACCCATAGTGCAAGTCTGTGATTGAACCCAATCCTCAGATATATTCAGAGACATTTGAAGATAGGTGCTTTTGTGTATATTATATTGCATGTGCTCCTCCAGAAAGCACTGAAATTCTCACATTTGTCATATAATGTGTAAATTTTCAAACTATAACTCTCATATGTAATGATGATGCTCTTTCCAGGAATTAAACTACAGAATTCCCCGGCTGCTCTGCCTCATCTTCTCTTATCTCATCTTTCCAACAGTAAGGAAGTGTCACATATATCAGTTTTGTGGAGTACTCCAACACTGGGGAAAATCCCTTTTGGAAGAGTTTTAGCACTCATATCCATGCATACAAGAATATTCTAGAGCTTATTATGAACTACAAGCTGTCTTTCTGAGAGATTCCACTCATCATTCTATCTGTTACATCTGATTGTGTTTCTCTCCATAGATATGCTTGGGATTTGTGCAGTTTGGCTTTGTTGCTATCTACCTTTCTGAGTCCTTCATCCGGGGTTTCATGACAGCAGCTGGCCTACAGATTCTCATCTCTGTGCTCAAGTATGTCTTTGGCCTGAAGATTGCATCCTACTCAGGGCCCCTTGCCATTGTCTATGTAAGTGAACAACATGAGACAGATGTTATTATTGACCAAATCTGCTTAGGCTATAACAATATATACATTTTGGAAGGATATGCATGAATTATTCCCTGAGGTAAATGCATGAGACAGGACCTGAAAGAGCTGATGTACTGTATCTCAGAGGAAGGCAATGACAAACCACCTCTGAGTATTCCTTGCCTAAGACAACCCTATAAAATTCATGGCATTGCCGTAAGTTGACAGGCAAGCTGAAGGCATATGCACCAACATACATACGAGGAATGAAAAACAGTGTGTGATTTTAGAACATCACTTAGATGAATTCTTTCCAGGCTATCTAATGTGGAGGACAGGCATTTTTTTTCCTATTGTTCCCAGGCACTGGTACCATATTTTTGCCCATTGACCACAACTGTTTCTTTCTTTCCTGAAAACTTCTTGAACACTGGCAGCCAATGGCTCACAGACAGAAACTATTATATTTATTGAGTTGACTGAGTTGAGTGAATAAATGTGAAGGTAAAGGAAGCAGTGCTACTTAAAGAGAGAAAACCAGGGTTGGAAATTTTCCCAAATCTTTCTGGGAAAACAGAATTTAATTTGTTATGGTACATAATAAGAAGCTGCATTTAGAACACATGTCCCTGTGGGCAGCTCTTGAAAGGTACAAGAGTGCTTTCGTGGCCTTATAATACTAGGAAATGCACATTGTAACAACAGTTACAATTAATTCTACCAAACTTTAATTACCAGTACAAGGAATTATGAGAAAAACTTCATGCCATTGTAGACTCCAAAGTTCCCTGCTGTGAGCCTCTTCAACCTTCTTCTAAAGTCTCAGCTGGATGCCATCACTGGAAGCAAGTCAGATTAAATGCATCCTGTCTGGTCAGGCACTGCTTACTGAGCCTATAATTAATCCATAGTTGGCTATTGAAGGGACTGCAGCTTCTTAAGCTTCTCTGAATGCTGGCTACTACTGTCAGATATAGCCTCCTAGGTTAAATAATGGGCAGTGAATTTCTGGAATCTCTGGGTAGGAGAAGGAAAAAGTCCTGCCTGCCCTATAGAATAACTGTCAGATAGAGTTGACAATCCATTTCCGCACTAGAGCATTATAGTGCTAATATTCCACTTTCAACAGCCTATGGAATCTGGGGTTTGCAGTTTAGGGAGGGGCCTTTGAGGCCCCTCTCTAAACTGCAAACCCCAGGATTCCATAGAATGTTGAAAGTGGAATAGTAGCACTATAATGCTGTAGTGTGGAAATGGCCAATATTAGTCTAGATGAATTGATTCAGTACAAGGCAACTCTGTATGGGCCATTATCTTCTAGTCTTGATGGCTTGTTGTTGAGGTCCTTTGCTCACTGTTTCTTGCTTAATCTTTCTCTCTTTTTCATCCCCTTAGACTTTTATCGACATTTGTAAAAACCTACCAAAGACCAATGTGGCCTCCCTTGTGTTTGCCTTGATCAGCTCAGTGCTCCTGATTATTGTGAAAGAGCTGAACATGAAATACATGAAGAAAATCCGAGTCCCCATTCCCATGGAGATCATTATAGTAAGTAGCAGTCCCTGAGACATCCTCTGTGTTTGGCCAAGCCGTTAGAGAAGTCTGGTTGCAGTCTGTGCCCTGCCGTCTCCTCAGAGGCAAGGACAAATTTATAAAAGAGCTGTTGACTATTTTTTAAATAATTTTTATTTTCAAAGTACAATAAAAATTACAAATAATCTTAAAAAAAGAAAAAAGGCAAGAAAAACAAAGAGAAAGGAAAGATATAAAAAGAAATATATACAAAATATTCTGACTTCCCTGTTGGCAGTTACATGTACATATGGTATAATCAAACCTCTCTTTCAAAACTACATCTTTTACTTGTTTCATTAACAGAGGCCATTTCCGCCCTACACTGTTACAGTGCTATTATTCCACTTTCAACATCCCATGGAATCCTGGGGTTTGCAGTTTAGGGAGAGACCTTTAGAATTCTCAGCCAGAAAGTAAACTACAAACCCCAGAATTCCACAGGACTTCGAAAGTAGAATAATAGCACTATAACAATGTAGGGTGGAAATAGCCAAAATTGTTGTTGTTGTTGTTGTTGTTGTTTGCTTTCAAGTTGTTTTTATTTACGGTGACTCTAAGGTGAATCTATCACAGAGTTTTCTGGCACTGGGAGTTTGTGATGTACTCAAGATCACCCACTGGGTTTCCATGGGTTTAGTGGGGAATCGCACCCTGGTCTCTAGGGTCTTAGTTCAGCAGTCAAATCACTACTCTGGTTCTTACCAACTGTCAAAACCAAAGTTTCCCAGATCATTTTCTTTCTTTCCACAAAAAGTCTATAGGAGGATTCCAATCCTTCAGAAATGTCTCCCATGATTTATCTCTAGTCAAACCAAATAATTTGTCCATTTCTGCTAGTTAGTTGATTTCAACAATCATTCCGAGAGCTGTTGACTTTTGAAGTAGCAGAATGGTTGAAAATATGCTCACAGAGAATACAGCTATAATGATTTACTGCTGAGTGAGATACTATGCTCAAGGTGTCTGTTTCAGTTTAAGGAAGCTGTTGTGTTTATAATCACATTAGAAATCTCTCAGGGCCTGGAGTTTGGATATTTTGCAAAAAAAATATATGTATAGATACTATTCTGTTGTAGTGAATATCTGCTGTGAGACTATTAAGACTTCATCAATCAGTTTATGCCTTAATAAATGTATTGGTTTTTAAGATGCTGCAAGAGTTTTGTTTTTACTACAACAGATTAATAGAGCTATACATTTTTTTTAATTTTTTTTTTTTGCAAGTGACTTTTTGTCCAATGTACTGCATTTCTTGCTGGGATAACATTGCTCTCAGAAAGTATTTGCTTCCTTGGGAAATGCCATCAAATAGCAGTATCATTTATGTGAATGACAGGCACCATCAGACAGTGTCTGTGACATGACTGAGGATGAATTACAAACCCATTGTGTGGACATTTAAATTAATTCATTCCCTTTTATCATTTCCTTAGTTGGTGAATAAACAGTCTCTTGCTTTATCTTGTGAGCCAAGAAATGGTCATTTAGCAATATGCTTTAAAATGGTGGACAGGTCTGGGAAGGACTTGGCAGTAGCACTTCCGTTGCCCCTCCCTGAATTTCTTTGCATCTTCTTTTTGCACTTTTTAAGAGGCATGTTGAGAATAACAGATACTGTACTGGGAGGGGAACTGTACAATGGCAACTTCCCCGGTAGTGCTGCTCTCCCAAATTGCAGCACATAGATTTAAAAACAAAACAAAACAGTAGAACAAATTGTGAACAAATTGCTGGGAAGGCAAAGAGGACCTGGCCTTCCCATGTTCCATGATGGCTTCCTTAGATATTGTTTCCAGTGATTCAGCTGAAATTTTGCAGAAGGGGAAAGATCAAGGGGCAAGTTATATATTTCAGTAGCAGGTAGATTGGAATGTCTGGACTGATAGCTGAAGACAGAATCAAGATAGACTCAAATTAGAACTCAGGACAAAGTACTACTGGGAGCAAATGTTTGATCATCTGTGGTATCATCTGTTAAGGAAAGAATTCCTAGGAAAAATCTCTTCTCACTTCAACAGTAGTCCATTTGCCTAGATTTCAGAGAATGAAAGAAACAAAAATGCTTTCTGAAGCAGCCAATGCATTATACTGTACATGAGGAAACTTACCTACTAGTACATGAAATGCCTTGTTTGTGTGCCTTCATACATGCCATGCAGAGGTCTGATATTAAAAATATTGGGACATTCATTTTTAGCGTAACAAACACTGGTGCTGATGCTAACACTGTGGTTGACCTATATTTCCAGTATAGATAATAGCAATGTAAAGTTGCAATCTCAGTAGATTCTTCAGGAATAGAGGTGACCCTAGTTTAGTTGGGATCACTGGGAAAAATGCATTGGCATATTCAGGTTAGCCTTGACTCATGTTTCAACAAGTCTGCGTGAAAACAACCTTGGGCTATAGAGCAGGAAATGTATTTGCAGACAGCCCAGCTATATTCCAAAATACTGAAACATGACCAGCAGGAAGCTATAATAAGATGCTTACATTCTTGAGATGACTCGAAGAAACAAGAGGCCAATGTACATGCTGACACCCAGGGAGCATTGGTGTAATTATAGCTGAAGGAAATGCAAAAAAATGGGAGACATTGTCTTTGGTTTCAATTTGCAATTATTTCAAAGTTTTCAATTGCATTGGTTTGAACATAATAAGACTTATGCTAGTTCAGATGAAAAGCCTATCTAATCTTGCATTCTGTTCCCACAGTGGCTTATCAAATGTTTATGGGAGGCCTCAAGCAGGACAAGAATGCAATAGCAGCCCCCTGTTTTTGATCCCTGAGAATTTGTATACCAAAGCATAATGCCCCTGTTAATGGAGCTGACAAATAGCTAAAGGTTCTAAGAGCCACTGATAACCCTTTTCTTCCTTGCAGTATCCATACAGGAAAATATTAGACCCAAATTAAACTGCTGGTGGTGAATGCAGGCTTGCAGGAAAAGATGAAATTATTCTAGTTTCAGAAACAAACATTGGCAGAAGAGGGGTTGAGAAAATGGAAATTTCATATTGCATCCATGAAATACACATCTGTATTCTTACACATCATTTTTCTCTAGCTAAGCTGTTGAAATATTCGTTAGAGTAAGCAAACTTGGGAACAGACTCCAAAAGGAACTCTGTTCATAGATCTAGATGCATGAGTGACCATACTGTATTGGAATTTGTCATTCAGTGGGAAAGGGAAGCCAAGTGTAGCCAGACACACATTCTAGACTTTAAGAAAACCGATTTCTGTAAACTTAGAGAATTACTGGCTGAAATTCTGTGGTCAAGAATACTGAAAGAGAAGGGAGTTCATGATAGATGGAAGTTTCTTAAAAGTGAGATACTGAAAGCACAATTTAAAACTGTTCCATTAAGGACGAAAAATGGGAGGCTTCTAAAGAAACCAGAATGATTGACTAAGAAACTCTCAATTGAGCTAAATGTTAAAAGAAACATGTACAAGAAATGGAAAAATGAGGACATCACCAAAGAAGAATTCAAAGAAATAGCTAGGATATGTAGTGGGGAGGTCAGAAAAGCTAAAGCACAGAATGAACTCAGGCTTGCCAGAAAGATTAAAAACCATAAAAAGGGCTTTTTAAGGTATGTCTGTAGCAAACGAAAAAACAAGGAAATGATAGGGTTGCTGCATGGTGAAGATGGGCAGGTACTAACAGGGAGCAGAGAGAAAGCAAAACTACTCAGTACCTCCTTTTTTTTTAGTTTTCTCTCAAAAGGTAAAAAGTCCTCAACCTGTGGTATGGGGAGCAGGTAGGGAAGTAGCAGAAACTGAGCACAGAATAGGTAGAGAAGTAGTACAGGAATACCTGTCTACTCTAAATGAATTCAGACCTCCAGGGCCAGATGAACTATATCCAAGGATATTAAAAGAACTAGCAGAAGTAATTTGACAATCACTGGCATTAATTTTTGAGAATTCTTGGAGAACAGGAGAAGTCCCAGCAGACTGGAGGAGAGCAAATGTTGTCCTAATCTTCAAAAAGTGGGGGGGGGGAAGGACCTAAATAATTATCGCCCAGTCAGCCTGATGTCAATACCTGGAAAGATTCTAGAGCAGATCATTAAGAAGACAGTTTGTAATTACTTAGAAAACAATGCTGTGATTACTAAAAGTCAACAGGGGTTTCTCAAAAACAAGTCATGCTAGACTAATCGTATCTCTTTTTATGATAGAGTTACAAGCTTGATAGATAAAAAGAATGCTGTGCATGTAGCATTTTTTTCCTTCAGTAAGGCTTTTGACAAAGTTCCCCATCATATTCTCGCAAAGAAGCTGGTAAAATGTGGGCTGGATAGGGCTACTGTCAGCTGGATTTGTAATTGGTTGACTGATCAAACCCAAAGGGTGTTCACCAATGGCTGCTTTTCATCCTGGAGAGAAGTGACTAGTGGGGTGCCACAGGGTTCTGTCCTGGGCCAAGTGCTATTCAACATTTTTATCAATGACTTGGATGAAGGAGTGGAGGGCATGCTGATCAAATTTGCAGATGATATCAAATTGGGAGGGGTTGCTAATACCCCAGAGGACAGGATCAAAATTCAAAATGACCCTGACAGATTGGAGAGCTGGCCAAGGTTAACAAAATGAATTTCAACAGAGATAAATGTAAGGTCCTACACCTAGGCAGAAAAAAATGAGATGCACAATTATAGGATGGGAGACACCTGGCTGGACTACAGTACATGTGAAAGGGATCTAGGAGTCTTAGTAAACCACAAGCTGAACATGAGTCAGCAGTGTGATGCGGCAGTCGAGAAAGCCAATGCAATTCTTGGTTGCATCAATAGGAGTATGGTGTCCAGATTAAGGAAAGTAATAGTACCACTCTATTCTGCTTTGGTCAGATCTGATCTGGAATACTGTGTCCAGTTCTGGGCACCTCATTTCAAGAAGGATATTGATAAGCTGGAATATGTCCAGAGGAGGGCAACCAAAATGTGGAAGGGTCTGGAAGCCATGCCCTATGAGGAGTGTCTTGGGGAGCTGGGTATATTTAGTCTGCAGAAGATAAGGTTGAGAGGGGACATGATAGCCATGTTTAAATATCTGAAAGGATGCCATATTGAAGAGGGAACAGACTTGTTTTTCACTGCTCCAGAAACTAGGACAAGGAGCAATGGATTCAAACTACAGAAGAGATTCCACCTGAACCTCAGGAAGAACTTCCTGAAGATCAAAGCTGTCCGGCAGTGGAATATGCTGTCTTGGAGTGTGGTGGAGTCTCCTTCTTTGGAGGTTTTTAAACAGAGGCTAGATGGCCATCTGTTGGGAGTGATTTGATGTGTGTTTCTGCACAGCAGAGGGTTGGACTGGATGGCCCCTGTGGTCTCTTCCAACTCTATGAATTCTATGATTCTAACATATCACCGTGCTCCAATAACACCTTCAACCTGCCCAGATCAGGGCACAAGAGATCAAAATCTTGGCAAACAGAAGAGACAAGAGTTCCCTCTTGACAACCAATCCAGATGTCCAGCCTTCTGGGCTGGAGAAAGTGAATTATGATGAAACACTGAGTTCAACTCTCTTTCCCACTGCTACATGCAAGGAACCAAAGCCACATCTTAACACATTTCTCTGGTTCTCAGTCTCTTCACAAGCTGCATTTCAAATAACGGTAGCTCACTTCCATGGAGGTTCTAATTCCTTACACTGCAGGCATCCTGAGGTTTGTGAATACTTTGTCAATATGTAGTTGAGTCACTAGGTGGCACTGAACTTGGTTGTATCCAGGTGAAACATTTGCTTTGGGCTGTTGATGATAGGGGGATGATAGGGGGACTTGGAAGTCTCATTCATAGGGTCCCCATAAGTTGAAGTCAACTTGTCAGCAGTTAGCAACAAGTTCTTGATTAAACAGCAATAAGATTCTTGTCTACTGTTATGTCTCATAAGCCTTGACCATTTCCGTACTATACTACACTACAATAATGCTACTATTCAACTTTCAACATCCTATGCAATCTTGGGGTTTGCAGTTTAGGGAGGGGCATTTAAAATTCTCAGCCAGATTGGGCTTTGGTAAACTACAAACCCCAGAATTCCACAGGATGTTGAAAGTGGAATAATAGCACTATAACAGTGTAGGACGGAAATGGCCCTTGTTTCAGTCATAGATCTGAATAGCTGCTGGGAGATAAATGCAGACTTAATTGCAACTCTGTTTGCTGACGCACACGTCTTTAAAGAAATCCTATTGTAGGAGGCTATTTAACAGGCTGACATCAGGAACATGCATTCGTCATAGTTCCTAAATTGTTCCTTAACCTTCCATACAGAGGAAGTCTTTTTCTTTTCAACAAACTATAAGTTCTCTCCATTGTTGTTGTTAACTGCCATCAAGTTGACTTCGGCTCACGGATACCCCACGGATGAGAGATCTCTAAGTAACTCTATCATCAACTGCCCTGCTCAGGTCTTGCAGATTCAAGGACACGTCTTCGTTGATTGAGTCTATCCATCTGTAATGTGGTCTTCTTCATTTCCTACTGCCTTCTGCCTTACCAAATATTACTGTCTTCTCTAGTGAGTCATGCCTTCTCAGGATACAGCCAAAGTATGACAGCCTCAATTTAGTCATCTTGGCTTCTAGGGAGAGTTCAGACTTGATTTCCTTCCCATTGCTGAAGTGAAAATATGCAAACACAAGAACTTACTTTCATTTTAAAAAAGTAAAGACTCTTGGGGTGAAAACCTTAGCAAGGCAATGCTGTTTAGGTAGGTGGTGGTGAATATGGCTTAATTGTGCTCAGAACAGACCAGATCAAACTTTTCATTTATAACCATTTTTCATCATTTACAGCATTTTAAGCAAAGGTTGTGGTGGGTGCTGATGAGGTATTCTCCCATTTATAACCCTGACATTTATAAGCAGTTTTGCAGCTGTTTCCTCTTGTTCCTTTTCTTGTAATCAATAATCCGTTAAGGAAGAAAAAACAGCATTGCTAGACAATGTCTCTGAACTGTTACCAGTAGAAGCTGTTTACTTAGAAGCACCATCAGTCACATTTCAAATAATTTCAACGTTTGTGGCCAGTTTTTGCATTGTTTGAGCAAAATCATTGGGAAAGAATAGCTTTTGAACTTCTACAAAGACATGTCAGGGAGTAACATGAACTAGGGGATCATTTTAGTACAGCATTTAGGCTATGTGATCAAATTTAAAACTACTGAGGCTAAAGGGCATTCTCATTGATGGAGCTAAAATTGTTTAATCCTCTTGGGTACCATTTGGATGGGTGAGAGATTGTTGTTAATGCAGAATAAGGGCCCAAAGAGCTCTTGTTTAAATGATTGTTATGTACAATTCAATTTTATGTTTACACTGTGAACAGATTTAAGTAAAACAGATTCTGTATTCATATTAAACCTTCCAGAAATTTAAATGCAGGGAACAAATGCTATTACATATGATAAAAAAAGAGGAGTGCCTAGAGATCCAAAGCATCTCTGGGATTTTGAGAATCCCACAACCTATACTTGTGATCCCTAAAGTCCCTGCTGTGACCGAGTTTGGCGAAATGCCGGTGAATTTGGGTGGCACAGATAGTAAAATAAATCTAATTTCTGGGATAAAGCAAGGTGTACAAGGACACTTCCCTTATTTTTGAGGAGAATCGTGAAGCCTCCAGGCAGCACAATTCTCCCCCCAAATAAGGCATGTGACCCACATGTAATTTGCATCACCACAGAAAGACAATTCTGAGAGACTGAAAATATGGTTTTCCCATTTCTGCTGGTTGCCATGTTGCCAGATTTTGTAGGACTACATTCATTCATTTATTGTATTCTCTCATGCAATCTTGCCTGGGGATTCAGATCTTCAGTGGTGTCCCTCCTCTCAGAAGCATATTTAATGTGAGACAATGCTTTCTTTCGGTTATTCCCAGCCTGTGGAACTCCAGACTGGCACCCTCCCTGCTGTCTTGCCTGCATACATGGACAGTTTTATTCAGATATGCCTTTGGCAATTAATCTGGATTGCACTAGAAGAGTCTTTTCATCTGATGGGTGTTCTCCTTTCTTTTATTAAAGAATGTTTCACTGTGTATTAAATCTGTTTTACATTGTACTTTGATTTTTTATAACATTATTGTATTCTTGTCACCTTGAGTGGCATTCTTTGGGGAAAAGTTGGGGTATAACTATAGTTCATCAAGAAACTAATCTGATGGATTTTTCCACGTCTAATTTTACACATGTACATGACAAGTAATCTGCTGAAACAGAAAAAAGCACTGTGAGGCTACATTTTTAATGCTTTGATTTCAGGTCATTGTGGCTACTGCAATTTCTGGAAGCTTTAATATGCCTGAGAAATATGATATGCCAGTTGTTGGAGAGATTAATATGGGGTGAGTAAATGCATTGATGATTCCCTTTTCCCAAGCTCCTTTCCAAAATGGGAATACCCTAATAGTGCCAGCACATTAATTCCAGTCTGTTTAATAGTAAACTCCCTCTTTCCTTCCTTCCTTGAATCAGAATTGAAATAGATGTGACATCGAAGACCCAGGAACAGGAAATAAAAGTTTGAAAACTGGAAGGTGGTATAGTTAGGAACAGTGGGAAGTAACAAAAATTGAAGATGTTTATTTAAAAAAAAAAAAACTTTCAAAAAGAACCCTGCTCCCTTTCTTGTTGGTTGACAGTATTAGCTGTCAGGCATGCTGAAAATGAGGGAGGAGAATATACAAAACTGCAGACCTTTCTGAAAAACAAACTGAAAGAAGCTTCTAAGTTGCCAGTGGGTGGATGTTGTTACATCTCAGGGTGAAAAGTAGGGCAAACTCAAAGTGGGCAATGTCTGCAAGCCCTGATCCGTACAAGTCATCCAATAATGAATTTACAAGCACAGCATAATTACAAACTACATAATAATCATTGTTGTATAAAACGTGACGGACTTGCCTGTGCTACAGTAATTATAATCAGATTGACATAAGGCTACACACCTGTGCTAAAGGAAATATCTTAAATCCAATAAGCACTAAGATTGCAGATGTTCTTTGTCTTATACGTTGTCTTTGTGGTTTGGCTGCAAATATGGTCCTTGGAGACGTTTCCCGTCCAACGCTGGTAATGTATACATGTTTTGGTTTTATGGACAGACTGATTATATGGATATTTCCCCTTCTGGCATCCTACTCTCTATCAGGTCCAAAGACAATTACAGAATCCAACTGAATTTGGCCATTTACAGCAAGGCATTTATGTATGACCGCTGCATTGTGGGAGCCAGCCGCAAGAAATTCATTCAACAATAGCAACTGTTGGAGCTTCAGGAATGCACATACCTAGTCTGAAGGGTTTTCCAAAAGAGAGGCAGATTTGGGAGACTGTTAAATCAAATTAACAAATCATATTTATTGCACCAGCACAAAGTCACTACCCCGGGATTGTGCAGTGTCATAATATTGCGTGCTGAGTCACAGTCTGGATTTATGGTAAATCAATTTGTTTATCTAACTGCCTTAAAGTTCAAGATAGCTAGCAATCATAAAACAATAAAAAAAAAACCCAAGCATCTCCAGAGTGATGACAAAAGTATAACTGCAGAACAAGCTGAAAGAATATCAAAATGATCTGCATTAAAATATGAGCAATCCAATCTTGTGACTTTGTGTCAGACTGTATCATTATCCAAGAGTGAAAATTAGTGGCACTGAAGCTTTGACTGGCATATTTATTTCTTGTAGTTTTAAAAGTATTTATTGTGGATGGAGTGCTCAATTCCCATTAAATGGAATGGGCTCTATAGTTTGTCATTTGTCCTTAAATGCATTGTGGTTAATAGCTATATAGTTATCCAGTGTTGTCTGTATTTTAATCATGGCTGAACTGAATCTTGCTTTCAAATCATGAAAAAATGCACCCAACCTGTAATCTTAGTTTCAATCACAACTGTTTATCTTTCTGACTTTGTTTTTGTTTCTTGGTTCTAGCTTTCCATCAGCCACTCTTCCTGAGGTGGGCAAGTGGAAAGACATGATTGGCACAGCTTTTTCACTTGCCATTGTGGGATATGTGATCAATCTGGCCATGGGCAGAACTCTTGGAACCAAGCATGGCTATGATGTGGATCCAAATCAGGTAACATGAATGTGCTCTTGGCACAGAAAAGTACACAAGGGTGATCAAGACTCCTTGATCACTCACAGGATCTGCACTGCCATCTCCAGAGTTACAGTGAGGTTCATCTCTAGGGGGTAGGTCCAGATTTATGAGACAAAACATAGAGGGGCTCATGATGAAATTTAGAAGACCTATCTTCAGTTCTCCCAATTACCTGCACTTCTGAACCTTCTAAACTTTAAAAGCTAAAGACAGTACCTATAGGTCATCATTATAACTAAGGGAGGCTATAATTTGAGCTGTACAGAATTCCCCCTTACAGTCTGCGTGATGAACACAAACACAAAGAATTATAGACAAATGATTTTGTCTTGAGGTTATTATCAGAAAGGTAATTATGGGTAGGGGATGGAGGCTGTGCCCCCACATGTTCAAAGGAATGAGGCAATAACTTAGCAGAGGTACTGGGCTATTTTCTCTCTACCACTATTACCACAGTGTTGTGAAGGAGTAGTCTGGAAGAGGTGTGAGAAAAAGCAAAGTGAATACTATATATTTAAAAGAAAGTGTAATTTAACCCTCAAATTATCAGCAGCTACCTCCATAAAGCAAACTGTTCATATGAGTAGCAGATCTATTGTCTATTGTTCATATTAAAGCACTGGTCCTGATCTATAAAGCCCTATATGACTTAGGGCCAGATTTTTTGAAAGACTGTGTCTCCTTATAAGATCTGATGGTGAAAGCTTTCTCTTGGCTCCACTACTGTCTGAGGTTTGCTTGGTGAGGATACAGGTCCCATCTTGGGTCTCATTCTGGGACAAAAAGAGCGAGCAAACAAACAAACAAATAGTAAGTAAGAATGTACAGACCTGATCCACATTAGGACCACAGAGATTTAAAACTTTACTACCATGAGCCAGCTTTTCTCTCATTTTCACCCACCCTCTGGCAGGATGTGAACTAAGCAAGCAAGAAAGAAAGACTGGTTGATTTCACTGTTGCCAGTGGAGGTGGAAGTTTTTAAGCATCCAGTGGGAGAGGAATTTTTCAATAAAAATTAGTGTAGGGAATATTTAAACCTTTTCCACTTGCTGGTGATTAAAGCTGCAGATGCCTTCTTATGTGGGAAAAAAAGTTATCTTTAACTATGTGCTTCATATCCAGCATGGCATGTAGTTGAGTCCTCTTCCTGGGGTAGCTGTGTAACATGATTTTATCTACTGCTTTGCGTGGCTTGTTAGGTGCTTATTTGTGAAACGGCAGGATACAAACTTTTTAATAACATATATAAACTTAATAACATTAATAATGTTGTTGTCAATTGATGTTGACTTCAACTTATAATGGTGACCCTATGAATGAGAGACTTGCATAAGCCTTTATTAATCAACGGCACTCAGTTCTTGCAAACTTAATGCTGTGACTTTCTTGACTGAATCAATCTATATGTAATGTGATCTTCCTCCCTTTGTACCAGGCATTATTATTTTTTCTAGTGACTCATGGCATCTCATGATATATCCAAATTATGACAGCTTTATATCAATACAACACTGGAAATAAGCATCCTTTGAAAATTCATGCCATTGTTTTATGTGGCTTCTGTACATAGAGCTTCTGAGGTTTTACTACAGTTTTACCTAGTTTGTAAACCAGAGATAGGCAATGTGTGGCCTTCTTGATGTTCAACCTTATATCAGTTCCTGTCCATCAAAGTTAATGGTGAGTGGTGAAGTGAGATGTAGTCTGAAAACATCTAGGGGGTTTCACATATTTCTCGTTCCATCTGCAAGCCCTTGCTGCTTGATAGTCTTCCTTTCATTGTTTCACAACTACAGACTAGATCCTGACTCAGAGAAGAATCTGGAGCAAATCAATTATGGCTATTACCTAGATATCATTTAGCAATTAGTTCAAGGGATTAATCTGAAAATACTTTCCGTCAAATTAAATAAACTTCTCTGAAAGACTGCCTGGAACTGTGTCACACGAGAATGCTATGTGTACATCATGTAACTTATAATGGCTACATGTGGTGCAAGTTTCCTCTGCAGAACCTTTCTGTGTTCTTTGCTGAGGAACAGATGAGGCACTAGTAGTGACAGTCTCAGATTAGACAGTTGTGGTTATGAGAAGCCTCCTAGAATTATCTTGGCCCAAGAAGTGGCAAGTTGTGTGCTCTAGAAATCTGACAAAGAGAAACCTGGGATACCTCTGAAATGAGCAGAAGCAGGATTCATGGGGTGGGGATGAACGATAGGAGATAGGATAGTAGCTATACAAAGCTGATGGTAACAGTGGTAGCCTTCCCATTCATAAATACCACCTTCGTATATGACTGTTTGACCTATTTCTTACATTCATTCTTACAACCTTTGTCAAAGGGCAAGGTCATGGGGTTTGTTTTGCTGCCTGCCTCTACCTAGCTCTTTTTCTTTGCTTCCACAGGAAATGCTAGCCTTGGGCTGCAGCAACTTTTTTGGATCCTTTTTTAAAATCCACGTGATATGCTGTGCTCTTTCAGTGACATTAGCTGTGGATGGAGCTGGAGGGAAATCTCAGGTTGGTTGGTTGGTTATATTCATTCATTCATTCATTCATTCATTCACTTAGCTTCTCCTCTCAAAATGCGAGATTTTGTTGTATGAGCACTGAGCATCTCTACATCTTTGGATGAACTTGAACTGATACAGTGGTCACTCTCTCTGCCCGGACTTTGTCTTTATCCTTGCTGAACCCACATTCCCATTGCTTTGGGGAATACCTTCACTTTTAAATGAATACCATTTATAGCAAGGGTGAGCAACATACAGTTCATAGATCATAAACCTTGGTTTTTGAGAGCCCTGCCATCATCACCCCATCCATCAACAAATTTGCCATCAGATTTCAGCTACAGCAATTTCCCCAAAACTCCTTTGAAAACAATGTGGTCGGGGAGCACCTGTATTATTTTAAAGCAGAGTTTCTCTCCAGGAAGCCTCCAGGAAGCCTGATAACATTTTGAAACAAGGTAGGTGCACCCCAGTCACCTGGCTTCCAAAAGAAATTCCTGTTTTTTACTGTTTTTGCACAACAGGCAATGTGCTGGAACAGCAGCAGAGTAAGACCTCCCTCAGTAGATTCGGAGAGGAACAAGGCATCCCTTATTCCCCCACCTCTAGAAGTTGCCAGCCACCAATTTATAGTGGAGACTTAGAGAACTAATTTGACAGTCTGTGCTGTCATTACAGCAGAGTTAGACATGGGGCAGACCGCCAGAGAATCAGATCCATCTAATAACAGTTGGCATCATATAGCACTTCAGAAAACTTTGGAAACATTTTCAAAATAATTCTTAAAAATAACCCTGTAAAGGTACATCATTATTATCCTCATGTAATAGATGGGTGGAGAAGTACTTCAGGAAAATCTATGCACTGTCTGAAATGCGCAGTGCTTCCAAAGACTAGTTGCTCTACTTAAATGCATTTTATCGTATGTTGAACTTCCTTTTTCTATGCTAACAGTATGGTATCGTAATACCA
This sequence comes from Ctenosaura bakeri, assembly GCA_948474755.1. Taxonomy (NCBI): domain Eukaryota; kingdom Metazoa; phylum Chordata; class Lepidosauria; order Squamata; family Iguanidae; genus Ctenosaura; species Ctenosaura bakeri. The sequence goes on along the minus strand of CAOLHI010002416.1, from coordinate 119,850 downwards.
TAATCTTTCATTCAAAGCATACATACAATGAAAACAAGAAGTGAATTTGGGTCACAAAATCATCTTTTCTTTTAATACTTTCCTCCCTTACCCATAAAACCAGTTACTGATTATTACTTCTTGGTCCCTCCATTGACAGATAATCATGACATAAGTTCCACGTCCTTTTTATGATAAGTTAATTTTCTCCCCTTAGGTGGCAAGTTTCTGTGTGGCAGTGGTAGTGATGATAACCATGTTGTGTTTGGGGATCTACCTCAATCCTCTTCCTAAGGTAAACATCCAAGCAGATTTCTTTATGAACATGTTTCCAGGCTGTGTCTGTTGTAATTATCTCCTTTGTAGGCATACATAATTAAAATTCCAGGACAGGAAGAACATAATGAAGTTTCAGTATTAGCAGCAACTTTTAGAGCTCACTGCAGGGTGTACATCTGTAACTATTGTCTTGGTTTCACGTGCTTTTGAATGGTCCCCACATTCTGAATGAGGGTGTGACATTCGCCACAGAGGTCTTCTACTGATTTTTGTTTCCTCATTATATTTCTGATTGCAGAGTGAATGTTTATTCTTCTTTCTTTTAGAGTTATAGTACTAAAATGGTAAAGTGCTTTAGCACCATAACACTTTAAAAAAAAAATAAGTGTGTGAGACAGAGAACATGGATACTTGGGGAGTAGGTGTTGAATAAATGAGAGGGATGGCAGGGGGTAGAAAGAAATCACATCCATACCACAGCTTAATCACATCTCAAGTGGAAGAAAGGAGCAGTTAAACAAAAATGAGCATATCAGGAGTAGCACTAAACACACTGCAACTATCAACAAATCAGGGCCAAAACCCAAGCATATTTCAGACATGCCTAGATGGAAACAACTATTACAAGCCGTGATATCAAGGAACAGAAAACCCTGACATTTAGAAGAGATATCTGGCAACCTCAAGGATCCTAGAGTAATCTACTAATGGTCTTTTGGCCAATATGGTAATATCTATCTTACAGTTTGCTCTAAAGCAGCTGTAGCTGCTGTGACAGAAAGCTGGACTGTGCAGGGGCCTACTATACTTGTGGCTTTTGGCCATTAATTGTAATGTTATATCATACTTATTTTAGGCTGTGTTGGGAGCCTTGATAGCTGTGAATCTGAAGAATTCTCTCAAACAACTGACTGATCCTTACTACCTTTGGAAAAAAAGCAAGTTGGATTGTGTGAGTATCTCATCTTAGGTGTTTTGGGAGAGAAGAGAGGAATCATAACACATGGTTCAGTGTGTGTTAAGTTGCTTTTTTTAATAGAACAACGGCATGATGAGTGCAGACGTTTTGCAACCAGTAATGGTTGTCTTTCATATTTCCACACAAATGAAACAATTTTTGGACTTTGTCATAGGATCTGGGTCCCTGAGGATGTCAGAGGCCTTTTTAAAAGCAAGTTTCAAATTTGCATGTTTATGAAGATGTATTTAAGCTACATCTATCCCATAAATAAATATTCTACAAAAACAGAGGCATATCTAGGGTGGGGTAAATAGAGTATGTTCCCCAGGCACCAATGCCGGGGGGCAGCAAAAAGCCATGCATGTAGGGGTGGGGAGTAGGGGTAGGGGTAAGAAGGTAGGGGTGCAACTTCCATGCTTGCCCTAGGATTGTTTATGCTAAATATGCCACTGCACAAGAACTCAAATGTTAGATTTGGAATTCAGAAGAATATTAGGAAAAGAATCAGTCAGTGCATATATTCTGTTGCCCTGTATGTTGGGAGTCCCGGGAGAGGCGCCCAAATAACCAAATAAAAATACAAATTGGGGGAATTTAGCTTGAGCACTCTCTCGACTAAACGAGAGGCAGGGTAACTTTAGCAAGGATCTTTAACCCTATGTATACAGTGTCAGGTCAGAGAGCGGCTAGACAAGGTTTTAAAGTAACAAACAATATTTTATTAAAGAAAAGAAACACGAAAGATAAGACATAAACTAACTAACTGAGAAATAGAAACGGGGAGCTTTTCAAGAAAGGCAATACGACACCTGGTCTCGTAGTCCTGGAGAGAAGCGGGGTTCTGGGGAAGAAAGCTCAGCGGGGCTTGCTGAGGGGAGTTCCTTCAGACTACCGGCAGCAAGGCGGGATGGAAGTCCAAAGTAGTCCGAGGAGGTCCCAAAAGTGGGGACCTTTTATAGGGTGGAGTTTACCTACAGGCTATGTTATGCTCGGTGAGAACAAAGGAAATTTGGAGTTGAACAAAGGAGTTGGAAAAGGTCAAGTTTTGCATGATTGGTTTAGCTTTGACTGACAATAGTGTGGCCAGTTCATTAATAGCCCAATACAAAGGAATGGCTTGGCTCTTGCCTGCATGGCTTTGTGTAGATCCAAGCAGAGCAGAGTCGGTTTGCAGGGAGGTTTTTCCCTAAAGCAACGGAGAGGCTTAAACTGCCTGCCTGAATGGGGTTTTGGAATGTACGACCATTAATGGCCACGCCCGTACATGCTCGTCCAGGAGGCCTCTGCAAACACGTGGAGTAGGGTGGCAGAGAGAAGTCAAGCAAAGGCCAAATCATTTGATATCAAAAGGATATCTAGTGCTCTCACCCGACATATCATAACCGTGATAACAATTCTAGTGCCTATATAGGCTAAAAACAGAATTTGTATTTCCTTAACATATAATTAATATTTCATGGGAGGCTTGTATGAACAGCTAATACTAGACTGTGAATATATTTAATGATTTCAGTTCAGCAAAAATGATAGTGTAGACAAGTATGATCCTGGTTAGTGCCTTTTAATACAGACTTGAACTAGCTTTACAAATGAATGAGACAGAATGGGAAAAACCTCTTCCCAAAATTAGAGGGAGTTGTTGGTCAGAGTAGGCAATACTGGACTAAAGAGACAAATTATGTGACTCAGTATAAGGCAGCTTCCTGTGCTGGTATACTCCAGGATCTAGAAGTCATGCTTTAAATGTCCATCTAGAGAAAGAAAAACCTTTCTTTTAAAAGAAGAGAAGAGAAGAGAAGAGAAAAAGAGAACAGAACAGAAAAGAAAAGAAAAGGTTCCAGGCAGTCCTTGATATAAGTTCACTAAACATGAACACCATAAATGTCTGGTTCTTGGATAAAGATGATTTATTGCCCTAAATTATATTTACATAAATTATCCCAGCATCTTACAAGTTTCTCCGGGCATTACTTTATCAGTGAAAGGAATAATTGAAATTGTCCGGCCACAGCCATCAACAATTTTCTTAAAGTACTGTTCAAACAGAAAGGGAAGGAGATTATACTTTGGAGTTCTGCATATGAGATTGCGAGTGTGCCATGCATTATAATGGACTTGAATGTCCTGAAATATGCCGAGCACAACACCTGACAGAATGGAGCACCTACACAAGTAGTTACCTTTCAAGCTACTGAAGGAGCTCCTTAACTTTGAGAGCGCTTATTTCACAAACACTCAGTCCTGTACTTGACAGCAGTATTCAAAGCCACTTACCCATAGCTGCCATAAGTAAACTTCATACAGAAAGGAAGGATATAACTTATAGCAATAAATAAATGCTGGCTCAAGTAGAGATATTCAGGAGTAACATAATTTGTGTTTTTCATTAAATCACTTATTCATTTAGTTAGTGAAGTGATGCTGTCTCCTTTTGATATTTGCTACACTGAGGGGAAAAAGGGATGCTATGTGGGAGGTAGCAGAGATTTCATTTCCTTATAGTGTCTCAGCCAGTGCTTCAAGGTGCTGGCTGAGTCCCAAGTTGGGGCTCAGTTGGGCTCAGATGGGGCTGAGTTGGGGCTCAGATGGCCCCTGCATGCATGCACCAGCTCAGAGTGATTTATTTCATGAGGAAGGGGAAGAAGGAATAAAGATGAGTTTCAGCTGAAGCTGAAGAGTGAAGATCTTCCATCAGGTGCTTCACAAAGAGAGGAATGAGGGAGAGGTTTGCCCAGCCAATATGGTTTCCTGCTTCTGATTTAGAACACTGCAAAACAGGGCATGGAAAATTCTGTTTTCAAAGAAGTTTGTTATGCAGCTTATTACAAAGCACCCCCATTAATGTAATGCTAGAATCTTGACCTTCTCAAATAGTTACCACAAGATTTCTAAGTGTCCTCAAAATCAGAATAAGGGACAAAATTCTGGCACGCTGACATCCAGACTGCCTGGATTTAAATTGTCTAGAAAGATAACAACAGAACTTTAGGCTCCAGTATCCCAGCTGTAGTTAAGCAGTGATATTTAAAATGTGTGTTCTGTCCCTTCATAGGTCAGCCTCAGTGTAAGGAAGTGACTTGCTGTGTTTATGTCTTTCCACAGATGGTCTGGGTGGTGAGCTTCCTATCTTCTTTTTCCTGGGCTTGCCCTTTGGACTCGCTGTGGGAGTGGGGTTTTCCATCCTGGTTGTGGTTTTCCATACTCAGTTGTAAGTATTATCCTGGTGATGGCGTGTAATAGAAAGGCAGAGTAGATATTTTCCATCATCTGGGTCAAAATTTCAAAGGCAGGTGTGACTGGCAGCATGTGGAACATGTAAGGACCAGTCCCTGTTGGTAAACAGTGATGTCAGTTTCAGATAACTGGTATAAACATGAAAGTATTTATGTCATACATGAAAACACCTGCCAGACTTACCCTTCTCTCTCTCAAGTACATACATGGGAAATCCCACTCATTACTCATTAAACTCTCAGTGTAAAAGATAAATGTGTCCTATACTGGTCTTACTGTGTGGTAGCTTCATATACAGAGAAACTTAATACTGTGAATTAGCCTTTCTGTTGATGAATGAAGGACTGTCTTTAGAAGCAATTCACATCTCATGAGGCAACTGAATTATTATTATTGTAAATAATTATTATCGTTCATTGATAAAATATCTCCATTTTTCTAAGTCCTATCTTAAGGACTCAAGTGTATTAAGGAAAAATGTATGGAAGTTTAAGCTGTGGAATTCAGATGTGTATTCAGCCTCTGTTTCAGAGTTCACTCCCAGCCCTTCTCTTTTATTCCTTTTCAGATAGGTTGAGCAATCAGTCAAGTCTTTATGCTTTTTTTCCCCTTTGGCCACAAGGCAGCAGAAGATCATATCAGCTTTGTACTTCCACTTGTTCCTACTCCTTATTTTGCCAACTTCAGGCTCCATGTCTGTAATCAATTTTTCTCTCGCTTGGAATTCATCTGTTGTTGTTGAGAAACTTCTGACCAATCTGCTGTGTTGGACATGCACTCAAATATAGCTCTTAACTGGATCTAGATTGGCCTACTTTTGTGTGACAGGGAAACCTGGTTCATACCTTCATAGTGAGGAGTTTCATGGACTGATCTCTCTTTTGCCCTTCAGTGGTTAGAAAATGAAGTATGTTTCTCTGATGGAGGGCTAGTTAATGTCCAAGGCTACCCACAGCCAGAATCAGCTCAACCATTAGGCAATATTTGGCAGCCATCTCAGGCCAATGTGGGAAGTTCAATGCAGTGATAGTACAGAGCTGCATATGCCATGCATCCTGCACAGATTCCAACAACATGCCTGGTTTCATTCAAGTATTGTGCAAGATCACCACTGCTGAAATAAGATTCAGCTGTCAACCAAGTATCTTCCACAGGTGGCAGCAAAGTGTCTTTGGCTAACCCTGTCATCATGCACTCCAAGCTGCAGCCAGGGAGTGTAAGGCAAACAAGGGGCAGCTCTAATAAATAAACAGCAAACTGCGAGAGGTTGTGTTTCGCCTTTTTCTTACTCTCACTAACAAGATAGTTTGGAACTTGGAAGAAAGTTACAAGTAATGTAGTTAAAACTAGCAAATTATGCTTCCTTTTTGTAACCACAGTGGAACAAAATCATATTTCAAAGGAAATATCACAAGAAAAGACACTGGTATAAAATATGTGTATGTGTAAGAAGTAGCACATCAAGTTAATTTTTCTTCTTGTTACATTTTGAAGAGCTTTTGGGGGCATTTAGAATGGAATCATTTATATTTTATGCCATTTTATTATCATCCCTAAGGATTTTTCTTTTAAGTAATGAATCAAACACAGTGAAAAATAATGCAACAAGTTAACGACAAAGTAATTTTTGCTCAGTTTTGCTATGAGGCACAGAATTAATTATTTTTTAAAAGTAGCTTTCCAAGCTTTCTTCTCACTGCCCATATGGAATGATGGGTGCATGTCTGGATATGTTTGGAGGTAGTTCTGAACCCTCTTTGAGGAAATCTCCACATGCTCTGTCACTGTCTCTTCTGTTTACTCTCACTCATGTGGGCAACAAACAGAAGGACAGAATCTCCCACTGAATTTTGCCTTTTTTCTTTTTCTTTTTGTCCTGCTGATGTCTATTTTTGGCAAGCAGCAGTGGGAAGTCTCTTGGATAGATGTGAGTAGCAGGAAAGGTATCCACAGTCCTTCTTACCTGTACTGGCCTACAGGACTGGCTCAAGATATTTAACTGCCTAAGATGGTATATAAAAAGGTGTATAAAAGCTGATTGGACTGGCAGTTGAACCTTTCTTCAGCTCTAGTAGCGTGATGGTATTTCCAATGAACCTGAAGGCAGCAGAATAGCTGCCTTCATGGTCATGGGACATGCTCCAGGGCACCCCGCTCTTTCTTTTCATACCTTGTTGACACTTCCAGCATCTGCCTGACGTTGCCTAATGGCAGGGACAGCCATACTGACCTCACAGTAAGCAAGACAGAAACTAAGTCTATTATTCCCTCCTTGTAAGGGTAGTTTTTGAAACAGGAGTTATTCCCCTGTACTGGACTATTGATATTGCGTGGAATCTTAAGAAACCAAATGTAACAGCAAATGCTTCTTCTGATTTACATGTTCATTTTTGAAATGGCCAAGTCCTCAGGAAATGATGTATACCTTTCAGTTTCAGACAGCAAATCATTCTCATAGCTTTATCCCCACCCAGTGATAGCTGGTATTCTTCTCAGTGGGTCTTTTTAAAGTCAATGTTCTATCAGGTTATCACCACAGGGGGTCGCATTCATAACAAAAAATCTAACTATGAGAAATTTCATTGTTGATTACTACCGCCATCCTCACAAAAAGGTGCTTTTTAACTCCTTTGAATATTGTGAAACCTACCCATGAAGTCTGTGATCACAAGGGAAGAGTTATTGAGCAAATTTTTGTTTTGCATATATACCAGACAGTTTGAATAGACACAGCCTTACCTTCTTCACACCCTTGATAGTCTAGTTTATTGTGTAAATGAACACACACATATACAGTCACATACTATAAGACTAATAAAGGCAAATTGCTGAAATAGATTACAAAGGGTCAAAGTACTGTATTTTCAAGAGATTTCACCAATGGGTAACCAAATGGGGTATGTAGGGAATACATATGGCAATTGGAAATGGAGAAATACCTCTTTTTTTTTTCTCTAGTCTGATTATCATATTCCCATCCTTCCTGTTAGGGAGAAATACTCTTTTTTTCTTGAGCTGTTTTTCCTCTCACAGTAATATCGTTTGAATATACTTCTTAATTTGCAAATTTTGGTTTGGGATTTTATGGAACATAGTAGGGCTATTACGAGAATTAATTCCTGGTACTCTGACTTCATATCATTATAGTGCTGTATTCTATCTGTTACTGGATCCAATTCTTCATCTTTTGGAAATCCCATCCCTTAAATAATTAAATCTGAGACAGATAGGCACAGCTTCTGCTGTACTTTTCCATCTCTCCAAGAAAATGGCTCCTTTGTCTTGCATATATTGGACGCTGGGATGGTGAGAAAGGAACTGGCAAACCTACCTCTGTGTATTCCTTGATTAAGAAAACCCTATGAGGATACCATAAGTTGACAGGCAATGGTGTGTGTGTGTGGTGGCACAAGATGGCACAGATGCAAACTGGTGGTGGCTTACAAGAAACTGTAAGAGATGTTGGTAACTTTGTTAGCAGATCAGACACATTAAACTTCTTCTTCAGCTTCATTTGTATAACTTCACTGTATTAAGAAGAAGATTTCCAAAGGCATGTTAGGCTGTTGCAGCAAAAACAAAGAGTCCTGTCATATTTTGAAGATTAACCAATGTATTATTTTACAGATTACAGATCCAATACAACTAATACAACTAACACAAGTATACATACACATTAATTTCCTTTAATATTTCTTTCTAGCCGCAATGGTTCTGTCCTTGGCCCTGTAGCTGCCTCTGATATATACAAGAACCCCAAGGTCTACAATAAGGTAAATGTAGCTGCAAGATTTCCTCTCTCCCTATTTTGCCAGCATTTGGTGTTTATGCACATGAGATTTTGTTTCAAAGATGTTTAATGTGATTTCATTTCAAGCAGGTCCAGCCCTGCTTAATGAGTCACCACAAACAAACAGAAAGTAGCAGGAGGAAATAGCAGCAAAATGTTGGAGAACAGAGCACGGGTGCCAGAAAGCCTGTTTGCTATCCTCTAAGCTAGCCTAACACTCTCAGGTGCAGTAGAGAATGCTATCCTTTCCAGGCACATCCTTTCCCTCAGACAGGGAAAACACCTTGAGGCACCCGACTCTAGCCAGTTATTCATTGTGTGATTTCTTTTTACTCATAATGTTCAGGGTCAAAGTTTGGATAGAATTGTTCAGTAGGTCTGAGACAAATTGTCAAAAGTATTCTTTTCTTCTCAATATTTTTTAGTTCCTCATTTCAGGCTTGTGAGCAGCTCTGCTTTATTAAAAATCAGGGGGATGACATTATTTGTGGAACCTAATCTCTGACCTATACATTACACATTTTCTGATGACCTATACATTACACATTTTCTGATGCCTGAACTCATAAATGAACCATTCTTTCGGATAATTTTACGTACACAGAATGGAACATACTATCATGTGTTGAACTGTAGTGAATGTTATGGAAGTCAGATGGAAGGAGCAGCATCGGCCATGAGATGTGCCTATTTTGTAACCTGTCTATGGTGTTACTTTCTGGCATATTTGACCTGACTGAAAGGGAACTTCAGTTTATTAAACTTTATCAAAGGGTGAAAAACATGCAGAACTAAGACAAGCTATTATATATTTTATTTGCTCCCTTTTTTTCAGTCAGGACAAACATGGAATTGTCAGTGGATTTTTTTTTTCCTCAAAAGAAAAGTGAGAAAACAGAATTCTAACTGCTGTTGGCCCGTTTCCAGGCATAATTCATAGTACTGGTTGTGACCTACAAAGCCCTGCATGGATCAACTCCAAGTTATCTGAAGGACTCTGTCTCCTTATATGAGCTTGCCATGTCTTGAGATCTCCTGGGGCAGCCCTTTGTCTCACTGTCTTCACACCTGGTGGGAACACAGGAGAGGGCTTTCTTGGTATCTGCTCCCAGGTTATGGAACTCCTTCCCTAGAGAGGTTAGACTGGTGCTTTCTTTTCATAGGCAGGTGAAAACTTTTTTGTTTCATCAGATCTTTGAGGGCTGAGAATTGATGTGCTATGTTATTTATATTTGTTGTTATTCTTTTTAATAGCTTGTTTTTAAGTGCTTTTAATTTTATTGGTAGTGTAATTGTATTTTTAACTTTTGTATAATGTAAATGATGTAGTTGTACAACTGGTTTAGCTTTTGTAAACCAACTTAATTCCTAGAGTAAGAAAAAAGCAGAAGACACAGAGACAGGGAGAGGGAAGAGAGAATAACAATCATCACCACCATAGTGGCACTTTACTGCACTCAAGAGCTACATATTTTAGAGAAACAGGCTAGTTGGATGGAGGAATCACCTATGTAAAGACAGAGGTTGAAAAAGTCATTCATGATGACTGGGGGCCTGTTGTTCACTCCTGACACACACTTTCTTTTTGTTGTATGTCTTCAAGTTGTTTCCAACTTATGGTGACCCTAAGGCAAACCTGTCATGGGGTTTTCTGGGGCTGAGAGTGTATGACTCACTCAAGGTCACTCCGTGGCTTTCCATGGCCAAGCAGGGAATCAATTCCTGGTCTCCAGGGTGATAGGCCAACACTCGGACCACTACACCATGTTGGCTCCCTGACACACACTAAATACATGCATATCAGGGGAAGGAGGAGGCTGCCGCGATGCCACTACTGCTGTGCACATGCATTTCACCTTGGATGAACATAACAAAGAGTGTTCATCTTCTAAAAGTTCCTATTCACCTGGTTTGATTTAACTTCTTTGCCATGCATCATCTTCATCCTTTCTTTTCACCTTCACCCCCAAACACATGGTCCTGTTTTACCTCAATTTGACTTCATATAAAGCTCTCCCTTTGTTTTTGCAGGTCCAAGAAATAGAAGGGGTTAAAATTGTCACCTACTGTTCTCCATTATACTTTGCTAATTCAGAGATATTCAGGGAGAAAGTTATTGCCAAGGTAAGAAAATTCTAGTCCAAAGTAAGCAAAATTTTATACTACTATATTGCTTTTTATACCATAGGTCTCCAGATGCTTGTTCTTTTTGCAAAGAAAGATCTAGAATCTCCCAGAGGCAGTGGGGAGGGACAGGGAGGCTCAGTAATAGGGATTTCAAAAGAAAATGAAGCAGCGGACAAAAGGTTTGAGTAGAATCTCACTGCCAGCTTTAAACCTTGTTGGCTGTGAAACTAAAACAAGTCTTCTCATGCATCAAGATCTCTTTAAGCTGAGAAAAATTACCTTTTCAGACTACAACTCATAAAATACCCTGCTAACATGCTGACTAGTGGATTCTGGGAATAACTTTTCCCTTCCTTGTATCTGTGGTGGAAAACAGTGACAGGGAGAGTGCCAGTTTGTATGTCAAACCCTGTTTGAGAAGTATTTTCCTCATGAAGTCTCACTTGGCACCCAATCTGATGCCTTTTCAGCATCTGATTTTTATTTTTCCCAGGCTTTTAACTCTGAAGTTTGCACAAAAAATATGCTGTTTTATGATTTTATCTGTTACTCCCCCTGCCAAAATTCTATCCTAAAAATAGTGAATTGAAATTGAATTAAAGGTGGCATATACAGTTGTGAAATAAATAAACCACCTTTTCTGAAAGGCTTATCTCAAGGGAGAAGCTGCCATTGGACAAACCGCCACACTCTCCTGCTTCTGGATCTTAGACTGGACTGAATATCCTAGCCCTGCCAATTGCTTTCCAAATATAAAGAGGTCCATCTCTTACTTTTCTGCTCTTATGCCTTATAGTAAAATTACATTTCCTATTTGGATATTTGGATACCAGATTGATGTTCATTGTAAGAGAAAAGGCAGGAAAACAACTCAGAGTGCTATCTTTTTTTCTTTGAACAGACTGGTGTTGATCCCATAAAAGTCTACCTCGCAAGGAGAAAGTATGTGAAGAACCAAGAAAAGGTGGTGGCAGCAGCACAGAAAGTGAGCAAACTAAAATCCCCCTTCAGAAAGAACAAGGTAACTTAACAAGTATCCTAGTTGTGAAAAACCCTGTCTCTGTGTAAAACAACAGAGAATCAGCTTTGCTTTAATTCCAATGGATTCACTTTTTGGGGACAGCAAGGTAGCTACTTTACTGCTCCCCCCTCAAAAAAGATGCTGAGCTGTGCATAACAATGCTAAACAATAATAGTTGCCATTGTAGAAGGGATTGGCACTGCTATTGTTTACCACTCTGGAGAAAATTTTAATGCACTCCTATACATGGTAGAACACCAAGAGACTCTACAAACTCTTTAAAAACTTAAGAATATTTCTTTAACACAGGTTGCAAAATGTCATGGGTAAGTAGCTGAATCACAAGTGGTGTCACAGGCTTTATCCAACAAGTGCACATGAAGTTTCTTCAGTGAACACATTAATGGAGGGAAGCGATTGCTCTTTCCCTGTGAGAAAATATTGAAAGAAATACGCCTTTATTATTCCATAACTGTTTATTCATAAAGGCTGTGGCTTGATTACCTTGGCACTCTCATACAAGCTTATATATTGCTGAGTATCAAGTTTTGTAGCATCTTAAAAACTAACAAATTTTATTGTGGCATAAGTGTTAATGGACTAGAGAGCACTTTTTCAGAAGTATGAAATGACACAGATGCATGCACACACAGAGAGAAACATAAACTGTGAGTCAAAAATTCATTAAACAAGCTGTGCCTTTTAAATACAAAGAAAAAAGGCATATAGGATTCACACAGTGACCATTTATACTTGGTGATAAGTTTACTAACATCTGTAGCGGAAGAGAATACTTTTCTTGTGCATGAGTTCTAAATAAACAGAATGAAATTTAGTGGTAAAGTCTAATTCAACAGTTGCAGGCTAGTTTAGCAGCTGCAGGATGACACAATAAATGTGTTAGTCTTCAAAGTGCTGCAGCACTTTTCTTTAAATTTTTACTGTGCAATCCTATTCATGTTTACTTAGAAATAAGTGTAAGCATGTTAAGCATGACTCAGTGTATATTGGGGTCAAATTCTTAATAAACTAAAGTACTGTAAAAGAAAATTAGATACATAACTTTAACGCTGTTACTGCTTCTCCATATACAATACTGCTGTTTTGAAATCCCTGACGTACTTACTCAGCAACTGGAGAGAGAGAAAATAAAATAAAATGTAGAACTGATTGCAACACATGAAACTAGAATGACTTGTTCAACAATAATGACTTGCTCAACAACATGACCAGCCAAGGAGAACTGCAGCAGAGACCACAGTCTGCAGACTGTAGCCTGAATCCTATCGGTTACGTCCAAGTAAAGGAGATTAATAGTGAGTCAGCACAAAGGTTAATCTCATTGATTCAATGAGTTTACTTTAATTGGGGATTAATAATAGGATTTAGGCCAGTGTGCAAGTTCACAAATTTACATTTCCGGTTAAAACACTGGCTAGGCTGGATTTTTTTCCTACTGTGGTATTCTGATGATGATGTATCCATGAAAGGTGATACTGGAACACATCAGTCTTAAAGATTCCACTGGATTCATTCCCCTATTTCCTCTTTATAGTGAAACAGACTAACACAGGTATCTCTTTGAAAACTGCTGCATTCATCACTTCTTAGTTCAAAACTCGGTGCTAGATTTTGAGATGAAACATGCCAAGGAAATGTATACTACTTTTCTAGAAACAGGAATTTGTTGGGCCAAAATAGCTAAGGAATGACAGTTTCTTCTTCCATTTCCCTGCAATTTACACTATGACAATCAATTCAAGGGGGAGACAGACAGCCCAAAACGAAACAATTAGCCTATTTTCAGGAGTCATCCTCTCAGCTGTTTAACTCAGGAGGATCTCCTAACCATTAGGAAAGGCCTGGGGGACCCTACGGGTGGGAGTTGCCTTCCAATAAGCCCTTTCCTGTGGCACTTCTATTGATCCCAGACAATAAATTATTTAATTTGGTTCTTCACTAAAAATACTGTTTAGCCAAAGGCAAGACATCCATTTGGACTGGGAAACAATAAGCACATTAGTGGATGGGAGGTTTCACAGATTAACTAACAGGACAAAATCGACACTTGATAGACAAACCTTATAAGCATGTCCTGCATCTAAAGCTCACTCTATAGAGCAACTCACATTACATTTCTGCTGTTCAGAGCCTCAGGAAACAACAGCAAAGCCCATACCTTCCAACTGTCTCTATTTCATGGGGACAGCCTCAATTCATCTTCTATTGTCCCACTTTTTGAACTGCTTTTTAAAATGTTCTATTTTTCCCTTTGTCCTCAACTCACTTCATTTGCTGCAAACTGAGTGGAAAGTGCAAAAAGAATTTGCATTCAATTAAGTCAGTGGGAGTGGAGGAGGAAAGGAGGGGTGAAATTGTGCCCTTCTCACTAGGCTCACACAAAAGCAAACTGCTGCAGCCTCTACTAGCTGGTGTGTTCTTCCTGCTTTTGCAATCTTGTCCACATGCTCTAAATATTGTTGGGCCATACATATTAGTTTTCACCTGTGAAATGGTGAGTGGTATGAAAGCCACCCCAGGCCAACAATGTGCAAAACCATACCAGCTCCTTGGTCTGTGCTGAGTTCACTCAAAATAATGTTGCAGGGCTTCTTACAGGGCAAAGCTGCCTGGTCTATGTACAGTCTTCCTCTCTCCTTTTATCACACCTGTTCCCTGCAGGACAAATGCCTGTAACTACTTACCTGTCTAGGTGGTCTGACTCCCATTTCTTACTAGCTATTTACAATACCTTGTCCTTGGTCATTAGGAACTTATTACAGGCAGTTGCCTTGTCCAGCCAGCTACTCTCTACTTTCAAAGTCACAAGAGCTAGGCATAGGCAGTGGCCAGGCTTACACAGATTTAGCATTAGCTTAACCTGCAAGGACCTCTGTGAGAAACCATCCAACCATGATCATAATGGGCAATTGACATATCCTACCCCATACAAAGTTCCTCTGGTCATTTCAACTTCAAAGAGTCTGTACATTCCACAGCATTTTAAAGGATTTCTATAATTGTATGTCATTGCCTCTTTTTTTTTTAATTTGCCATTATTATTTATACACCATTTTGGGACACTCAGCTAGTCACCCCAGATACCATTTGTGATAGAAATGTAGTTATCCATGAGTATGCGTCTCTAATTAATAAAGTAAATATAAATTTATCCTGAATATAGTATCTTTTCCTTTCCTACAGACTATGTCTCTGCAAGAACTCCAGAAGGATTTTGAGAGCACTTCTCCAACAGATACAAATAACAACCAGACAGCTGCCAATGGCAATAGCATCTCATGTATTGCCTTCAATCCATCTATGAATGCTGCAAGACAGATTAACACCTCTTCTGAACAAGGAAGCACTGCTAGTCATCGAAGCAGCACCTGCAGTGTTATCCCAGCCTCAAATGTTGATCCTATAATTACAGCACCCCCATTTGTCAACTTCCACACAATCATCCTGGATATGAGTGGAGTCTGCTTTGTGGATCTGATGGGCACAAAAGCTTTGGGAAAGGTAAGTTGTTCTTACTGGTTCTGCCTCCAATTTGTCTCTTGTATACTCCTGCATTGTTATATGAAGATGTGATCCTTAAAATATCTCTACAAGTTGCATTAAGCAGGTCTGAAATTAGCTATAGTTTCAAGAAGGGGTGGTGATAGGCCAAAGCTTATGTTGAGGAGCTAGCTTCAGAGAGTTGACAGTTTAGCAGTCAAAATAATTGCTGACTTTGTAGGATGCAGATCAGTAGTCTGGAGAGACTTTATGACATTATTATGGCCAGAATTACAGGAAAGACCAGAAATTCAGAATCCATTAGAAAAAGGCTGTTGTCATGGGTCAGGAGACAAACAAAGCTCGCAAGGAATTTTATATATATAAATTTTATATATACGCATGTGTGTGTGTGTGTGTGTGTGTTGGTACAAGAGGTCAGCAAAGAGCAAGGGCAAGAACTATCAAGCACTATCAAGAAGCAATGTTTTATGTAGAACAAAATTAGAGACAGGATACAATACCTGGCTGGAACTGAAGACATACAGAACATTCACTGATCATAAGGAAATATATACTGCTTTTGCTATCTCTCTACATTTATACAATGAAGGCAAGTGGAGTTTGCTATAGGCCACAAAATAAGGAGGTTCTGCTGCAGAATTATAGCTCTTTGACTGATGGACCAGTAGACATTTCTCTGAATCCAAATTTTCTGTGGCTTAGCTTATAATGTTACTTTTATTTTAAAACTGCCAAAATCTGCCCACTAATCCTTCTCATTGTTGTCCACTGTTGTTAGAGCTGGAGCTGTGCATTCCAGAAATGGCAACTGAGTACTTTTGAAACTCCAGGGCTATGTGTATCCCCAGCTTCACCCTCTGCTGTCTATCTTCTAATACTGGAATAATTATCTTAAAATATCTAGAATTTGCTATTTCCTACATTAATGTTATGTTTTTTATTGTAAAACACATAGAAGTAAATACTATTTTTCTCAATGTCCCCATGCAGCTGTGCACCAACTATCGGAGGATTGGAATTAAAGTCTTCCTGGCAAATATACCTGGTAAGAAAACTATAACATGTACCAAACTCTCATTTCGCTTTCATTTTTATTGACCTTGAAAAGGGGTAGAAAATGGAAGTAGGAATAAAAATACTGTCCATCAAACTTGTCATCACATTTTTGTGTCCTATAAACATTTGCACAAGTAGGACAGGCTTCAGTTTGAGCATCACTGTTTACAATTTAAGGTGTATTTAGGCAGAGTGGACTATGGAAACTGGAGACCCATAGTTCCAGCTGTATTCTCCAGAGCATGAGACATCTTTTTTTCTCAGAGCAGGCTTTCAGTAGGCCTTTAATGACACATAGCAGGAACAGGATGGTATTTCTGCTGAAAAGCTGAAACTAACAGTGATGGCCAATGATTCATCCTTCACCTCTTTCCTATGCGCACACATAGGACCATGTTTGATTTTATTTAATACAATTACCTTCAGAGTACGCCAGGCTAGTTGCGTCTTGAAACCGTACTCACCAATCTGCTTTTTCCCTTGGGAGATAAAATTCTGGAATCCCATGGTTGTGAGAGGTTGTTGATGTTGTTGTTGTGTGCCATCAGTTCATTTCTGATTTACGGTGACTCTATGATGGGGTTTTCTTGGCAGCATTTGTTCAGAAGGGGTTTGTCCTTGCCTTCCTCTGAGGCTGAGAGACCATGACTTGCCCAGGTTTCCATGCCAAGTGGAGATTTTGACCCTGGTCTCCCAGTGTCCTAGTCCATTCTTCAAACCACTACACCACACTGCCCCTCATTGTGAGAGCTCCTGATGGGTAATTCTCTAAAGCCAAGTAGAAGGAAGAGGGAAGTAGCTGCAAGAGTTCAAACAGCCTGTTGGGTGTGTTCACTTCACATTCTTGGAATTTTTATGGATGGGAAGCTCCTAGCAATACAAAATCAGTGCTTTTCTGCTGCAGCCAACAAGCAGAATTGCAATTGACCATTCAAAGTTGAGGGGCTCTAGGGCTTCCTGGTGTGTTTATCTTGCTATTTTCAGTTCAACAGAACCAGGTAGGGATTGTTCCTTCCCTCTCCATGCTACCCCTCATGGTACCCCTCACCCTGCTCCCAACATTTGAAGCAGCTGCTTTTTAACACCATTTTACTACCCTGCTGTGTATGTAGTTATTCAACCAGCGCTAACCAATAATATCACATTATTTCTGTTCTTCTGTTAGTTTTAAATACGCAAACTAACTTTTGCATTACCTCCCCGAAACAAATAAACGTTTCCATTGTGACTGTTTGGGATGGCTAAAGAGTTCATACTGCATGTGATTCATAACAAAGCCTGTTTGTAGCCACAAAGAGATACACAATTGCACAAAAGCAAATGAAGAGAAAAATAAAAGAGATAGTTCAAGGGATGAGTCCTTTTCTGAGCTTGGCTGCATTTGTTTTATATCCAGTGGTTTTGTTTTTGGAAAGCATTAGCTATTGCTAACAGTTGTAAATGCAGAACTTTACCTAACCATAAAAACTAGGATTATTCCTCGAATTTCCAGAATTTTATTGTTCTTGGTAATAATGGATATGCCACAGAAATTAATGCCAATCATGTGGAAGAAAATTGGAAAGCGAGAGTGAGGAAGGATGTTTGGGGAGGTAGAGGAAATTTTAAAATTTGTGACTGCAATTCTTTCCAACTTTTTAAACATAAAACACGGGAGCTTTTTGCCTTTTCCTTCAGTGAAATATGAGTGTTTGAGATGAAATGAGTCCCCTCACCCACAGCAGTGTCTCACTCACATGTTGCTTTCAAACCAGCTTAGTGTTTGTGCCTTATTGAGAATTGTGAACCTTTCTTACTCCTTTTCCACACTACACTCTTATACCACAATGATTCCACTTTCAACATCCTATGGAATCCTGGGGTTTGCAGTTTCCGGAGGGGCCACTTGGCCCCTCCCAAAACTACAAACCCCAGGATTCCATAGGATGTTGAAAGTGGAATCATCGTGCTAAAAGAGTGTAGTGCAGAAAAGGCCTTAATAAGGGTGTTATGATTATCAATGGTAATAATTTTTTTAAAAAAAACCACTCTTTTCTAGATATTGGCCTAACTCGAACGTGATGCTATTGGAAGGTATTCCACTAGCGAAGTCTCCTTGTTTTTTACAAGTTGTTGTTGTGGTCTCTAGACATCTTACTGCTTATGCAAATAATTGTGCAAAGGTTGCACAACTAGTTTTACAACAGGCTGTGCAATTGTAAACTATGCTGACTCCTCCCCTCCCCCAAGACAAAGCATCCAGAAATGTAAGGTCATTTCTGCTAGCCAGAATGATTCCATTTAGATACTAGCCATTGCTTTTTTAGACAGTTTTATTTTCCCTCATAACAAGCATGAAACTAATGCAGAGGATTATATACATTATTCATGTATATGCTGGAGCTTTGATTGAGGCATTAAAATATTGGGAATCATTATTATTTTAAGAGGCTACTAAAATCATATCCCTCTCTTGTCCATACCACTTCCAGTTGGCTCACACACATCTTCTGTGTGTGAGCCAACTGCATCCATTGCCCGATAACCCTTTTCCAGTGAGCAGTTTCCTTAGTTCTTTTAGCTTTCTTAGGTGGAAACAGCAGCAATTGGCCTGTGTTCTTACTCCATCCATCAGTGTGATGTGTCAAAACCATGTTTTGTGGGCTTTAAAGGTATAGATTTTTGTGCTTCACAGGTCTGTTCCGATAGATATATATTTTTCTCACTCCTTTGTACTGCAAATCTAGTGAACACAAAATATTCTAACACAACTAACTTTCCAACATGTAACTCCTGCTTTCCATCACTTGATGTATCTTTGTCTCTTTTTTTAGCTCAAGTATATGATGACATTCGCACAGGGGGAGTCTTTGAAGAAGGAGGTCTTGAGCCTAGTCATCTCTTTGTGACCATCCATGATGCTGTTTTGTTTGCAACAATGAATGGCAATAGAGCTGTGCATCACTCTGCCTTGCACCAGGTAAAGATGACTGTCCTTTTACTCATACTCGACTTCTTTCTACCAGTATGTGTTTCTGTTTCATATTCCTCACCTATTGATAGACCTTGTTTTAGAGTAACAGTCAGAAATTAGATTAACATGTTAATTCATTTAGCATATGTCTATTGTCCTTTTCCACCTTATTCATCATCATCAATAGCTCTGTTGCAGCTAACAGTACTAAAAATTAAGATAAAAAGCATATGGTTCTTAGAAGGCAGCTTTAATGGGCAAAGGCTGATTTTTAAAAGGCACAAACAATTGTTTGTTTATTTGTTTATTCATTTATATAAATGTTTATATATAATCTAACTGGCAAATACTCTTGGGATGTTAATAAATATCAAACAAAACAAAACAAAACAAAAACAATGAAGTCACAGATTTTACCATAAAACAAATAAATCAACCAAAAGGATATCAAACACTAAAAAGTTAGAATGCTAAGAGTCAGCAGTAAAACTTAAACATCAAGTGCAAGGATAAAAATCAGTGATAAAATGTCTGCTGAAGGAGGAAGGTTGGCATCTAAATGTCACGTATAAGGACATCAGATAGAATTCGCCTGGGAAGACATTCCACAGATGGGATGGGAGACACTATTAAGAAGACTCCTTTTAATGGTAGCCAACCATCACATCATTCTAGACAGGTGTACCCGGAGAAACCCTCTGAAGATAAACTTAATAATCAGACAGGACCATAGAGGAGCAAATGATCTTTTGATAGATTGGCACTAAGATGCCTAAGGTTTCAAAGGTTAGCACAATCTCTTTGAGTAGGTTAAAAAATATACCTAAGATAGGTAAGAATTAAAACACAGCAGCATCAGTTTGAATAAAGTTAAGAAAGATAAGTAAGAAAAACGCAATAAGAAAGTCAGAGATTGACTATGAAGAAGGAGAAGAAGCTATTTTTCAAATAATGTTGCTCTTGTGGCAGATGAAGAGAAACTGAGGGAAGGACAGCTTTACCAGGCTGGAACATGTGTGTTAGAGAGGAGAGAGCAGGACTCCTGCCAAGGTCATTGAGATGTAGAACATTCTGATGGTGGCCCGGTGCAGGAGAAAGGCTCATTTGTGTGAGGCACAGAGACAGTGAACAAGAAATGGGCAGGAAACAAGAAAATAAATACTGAATATGGCAGATACTCTGAAAGCAGAAAGCAGGGAACAAACAATAGCATGGCACATGCAGAAAATGAGTGCCATGTTACTAATTTAGTCATAAGATGAGAAATAGTAGCCATCAGCAAGCTATCACATGATAACATAGTAAAATAACCCCATATCTCATGTGTGTGTGTGTTCTGGGTGTGTAAACAGAAGACTTTACCTCCATGGCTCACCTAAATGGAATGCTGTCTCAGAAGATAGTCCATTACAGAGGTTGCTTGCTTTTATGATTCCTTCTCAAGGAAACCTTTGCAGAGATGATTTTATTATTAAATCACATATTTGCAGAATATCTGTGTTGGAAAATCATCAAACAGAGATCAGAGATTTATCTTTTTTTTTAACTATTTCAGTAAAAATAGTGAAATATTATAAAATAGTAAAAATTCTATTTTACAATATTGGTAAATACAATAAAATACAAATCATGTATAAATGGATCTTCTAGGTCCAACAAATTTGACTTTGGGCTTATTCAGATTGGCCAAATGTGTAAGGAAATGGCAATTTTTATACTTGCAATGATCTTTTCACAACAGTCAGACAACCTTTTGCTAATTACAAGATGTTTCAGGCTATTATGTGAAGCATTCATTATCACCTTTCAGACTGTCAGGGCTCTCAAAGTGATGTACAACAGATAAAAACATTCAAAAACAGATTAAAATAATGTATTAAAATGCTTTTAAAACTATACATATTTAAAACAGCAAGAGGAATCACCACTCCTGGTTTTAAGGACAGCTAGTCAAGCAAAATAATAGTATTAGCTATCTGCTTAAAGCTCAAAAAGGGGGTCACGGGATATGCAACAAGGCCAACCACAACTGAGGATCTCAAATTACTAGCAGACTCAAAGGGGTGGCGGCAAACTTTCAGGTATCCTGACCCCAAGCCATCTGGGGCTCTGTAGGTCAAACTAGTATTGTGAATTGGGTTCAGAATCAAACTGGAAGCCTTTGCAGTTTGTCCAAGACCAGTGGTATGTGGTTTCTGAAAGGCACACACAACAGATCTAGCTGCTGCACTTTGCATTAGCTATAATTTCCAAACACTTTGCAAAGGCAATCCCATATGGAGCACACTGATATAGTCTACAAGAGGGGTAATTAAGGCATGAAACACTGTGGTCAAATCTGTCCTCTTTAGAAAATGGTTCAGCTGGCACACAAAAAAACCTAGGCAAAAGAACTTTACTCCTTTTTTGATTTGTACCAGAAGAGCAACTTTAAAAGTAACTATACTTGCCAACCCTCACTGCTTTTGATGAGAGCTGTTTAGAGGCCTCAGCAACACAATGAAAGAGTAAAGGGGGGAGGTCTGTGATGAACCTGAGGGGGGGCTTGACAGCAGAGCCTCCTTAGAGACTGAGAGTGTTGAAATGTGATTGGTTGGTGAAATGGAACCTTAGATAGCCCAGGGGAGGGCCTGGTGGAGAGAGTGGAATAACGGGATTTAACTGACTGTTCAGTTGATTGAAGTCCAGTTTAGAGTTTGGAGTTGGAGAGAGAGTTGGAGAGAGAGCTGAAAAGAGTGTTGGTGTAGAGAGGAGAGAAAGAAGTGTGCTTAGTTACAAAGTAAGTTTTTACCTTCACAGTGGATTTAATAAAGATTTGTTTATATGTTTTCATTAAAAAAAGGCTATACTTCCCACTGTATGAATGGACACCTTAGTAAATTGTGACATTTGATGTTGGTGTGCCCCCTAAGCATTTACCATTTTTGTTTCAGTCCGTAGCCTCTTTCCTTTTCATTCTCCAAAATGCCTTATTTCAATTCATAGAATCATAGAGTTGGAAGAGACTCCAGGGGCCATCAAGTCCAACCCCCTGCTATGCAGAAACACACATCAAAGCATTCCCAACAGATGGCCATCCAGCCTCTGCTTAAAAACCACCACACTGCAAGGCAGCATATTCCACTGCCATACAGCTCTGACCGTCAGGAAGTTCTTCCTGACGTTCAAGTGGAATCTCCTTTCCTGTAGCTTGAATTCATTGCCCCTTGTCCTAGTCTCTGGAGCAGCAGAAAACAAGCCCGCTCCTTCCTCAACATGACATCCCTTCAAATATTTAAACATTGCCATCATGTCCACTCTTAACCTTCTCTTCTGCAGACTAAACATATCCAGCTTCCTAAGCCGTTCCACATAGGGAATGGCTTCCAGACCCTTCACCATTTTGGTCACCCTTCTCTAGACACGTTCCAGCTTGTCAATATCCTTCTTGAATTGAGGTGCCCAGAACTGGATACAGTATTCTGAATGAGGCCTAACCAATGCAGAATAGAGTGCTACCATTACCTCCCTTGATCTAGACACTATACTCGTATTGATGCAACCAAGAATTGTGTTGGCTTTCAGGGCATCAATTAATTCAATTATTTTTGTAGTTTCTCTAGCACAGCAGTAACATCAATGGGGCCTGTTAAAATAATGATTATGTTCTAGAAAGATTGTCAAAAAAAGTGCAATAGTGTCATTAAAGCTTATCAATGTAAAACTAAAAGGAGGCATTTTGAGGCAGAAACAGAATGAGACTGTGGAGTTAGCTTTTTTAAAAGAAAAGAAAAAGAAAAGAAACACGGACGCTCCAGAAAGTGACATTCTAATAGATTAAACAGTTCAGCATCAATCTGCACAGATTGCCAGTCTGGATGACCCCTTATAAGGACTCAGATTTAGTTTATTGGCCATCACTTTGTATTTCAACCACTGTTAAAGGATGTCTGTCACCTCACCTACTTTAATCTAAAGGAAAATTAAGCATTCTGATGGCACCTCACTATAGAAGAATTTATGAATTGAATCTGAAAAGTGTCAACAGACACTATGAAAATGTACATATGTTTGATCAAGTCACCACTTACTGCTCTATCAGACAAATATACACATGTGAATTAGTCTTGAAAACAACAGACTGGTACACAACAATCCTGCATACAGTAGAATAGCAAAAAATTGCATTTTAAAAAATGCAACATTGCATTCAGTTATTGAGGTCATGGGGTAGTCTTGCTCCAGTTTCTTTATTTGCATAATTCCATTTGATAAAGGATTTGTCGACCCAACCTTCAGCTGACATGATGAAACACCTTATCTTTGTTGTATAGCAACTATATTTGCTCCTAAGAGATTTGCTGAAGGTGAAACCATATGGTTATCATTAGGATATAGGGCAAAGGACTAAGTCCTTCTTCCACAGTGAGGGTGGGTCAAAATGAGGCTCATTAGGAGACAAGAATATAAGTATTGAATAATCTGTCATGAAGCCCAGCCTGTATCCCACATAGGAATATTTGTGACTAAAAATTTATTAAACATATTTTAATATTTACATAAATTTTAAAAAAATCTTTCAATGACTGTCACTTTATCCTTTCTTTTCAAAAATTGTTCATGTGCCTGAGCAAAAAATAAATAAATTAAAAATTAAGGTAATCTTACGATTTCCTGTATCATCACTCTCTTATTTAAACCCATTAAAACTGCCAAGAATGAAAAGGATCGCCCAAATGTCACTAATATCAAACTGGTCACAGAACTGAACTTTGATATATTACACTTTGGTATATGCTTTGGTATATTAGCACAGAATGAAGTGTATCAGTGTGTATGACAAACTACACCTGATGAAAGGTCTTCTTGTACATTTACTAAGATACCTTGCCCCTTTCACATGGCCACCATATTGGCAAGATATATGTTTATGCTTTTTAGCTTATAAAAAAATAACAAGGGTTTTGTTTTGTTTCTTTTGGTCATGTTTTCATACAGAGATCAAGTCAGATAGAAGTTTCTGTCTCTGATGAATCTCTGGAAGATAGCAGTGCTGAATTCCAAAACTTAGAAGAGGTATGTTAAAAGAAAAATATGATAAAGAGTAAATATTTGAATCTTTCATCAGATAATCAGTTGGATCCAGACTGAACCATGCTTTAGTCCCAGTGACATGAATGATGCATATTTCTGACCAAAGTACGTCTTGTTCATTTCAATGAAATTACAATGTGGCATAGTCTGGATTCTGGCCCCACATTAGTATTCTTCTGTTAGCAATATCCTTAACATCAATTTTGACCAAAACCCTCCTTTTTTTCTAGGAAATGTTTGGAAGCATTTTTCATTCAGATGCACAAACAGCACTGTGAACTCATGAAGAATGTTTGTGTGATGGCAAAAATCTTGATCATGACATTCATTTATAAAGAAAGGTTTCTGTGTCTGAAGAAACAGAAACAATCAAGGACAACTGCCCTTATGCATTTTGGGCACTGGACTATGGGTATCTTTACAGCATGGAGGCCTCTCTTATATGACATTCTCTTCTTCCAAAATCAGAGCAACTGACTCTTGGAGCAGTTGGCATGGGCATCAGGAGGAACTCAGGGAATACCCTTCATCTATCCAGAAACAGCAGAAGAGTGGCAAGATAATCACTACTTCTTTCTAGACCCTCATCCCATACTTCAGGCAATGCTCATATACCCATAAGGAAGAATGGATGTAATACATATGTATACTTAGGAAATCTCAAGGATCGGACTTGTTCTTACCAGGAAAAAAATAGAAAATGTGGAGAGTGTTTGATCACCAGATAGAACTATTATGAGATGTGGCAATTTGGGCATGAAAGGGGACAGTTGTTTCTAAAGTGTGCACTGAACTTTATAAACTTCACACTAAAAGTAAACAGGCCCCTAAGAATGATGCCTGGTTCTTACTCACTGAAAACAAATTATTAGCTGCCTTGGGGTATGCAGGGTGTGTGTGTTGAGAACTATAGTGCCAGTATATTTGATGCCTATCCATCATTTCTTGGAATGAGTTCTGTATCTGCAGTGGTACAGAGCATCACCCAACTACTGCCCAAAGGTAGTGCTGCCTTTCCACTAGCCCTTTATTTTTTCCTTTTAAAAAATCTTTGTTTGGATGTGGAAAAATCTATTACTTCTCAAAGGAACAACCTGCACAGGCAGATCCTTTCATGCTACTTTGAATTTTTACAAAATCAAGCTTATTTTACATATGACTAAATGCACAGTGAAGCTGAAGATAATGTTTCGTTATGGTCTTTAGAAATCTTTTTAAAAAAAGGCTACTTCCACAGTATTTGGTGGTTTAGCTTCCTGTTTTCCATAACTAAACATTTAAGAAAAATTTGGGCTAGGTTAATTGTGAGAAACAAAGTTTCTGAAGGAAGCAGTTTTCTGATCCTGAGTGCCAGTCCCAGACATATTTAGTAAAGTAAATGAGAATGCTAAATTGTTCCTCCTAAATTCATTACTAAAAATTATTAGACTATAGCCATCTCAACTGGAAAGCATAATCTCATATGCAGTTTAAGCTCAAGGGCAGAAAAATGTTTATCTAATCCTTCTTGCATTGTTTTAATCTATTCAAATGCTAAATGGATTTTCTTTAATGTATGCCACAGATGAAGAGAATCTACCTCTAAGGCAGACCTGCCTGCCTAGTTAAGCTAGATAAAGGTCTCTTTTTAAAATTATATTTTGTAAATGAAAAGTAATTTTTATATAAAAATGTGGATGTAAACTACAACTGATGTTGAGTAGTTTTCTGTTGTAACACTTTCTTGCACCCCCGATGTGTTGAATTTTTAAATCTCATGACTTACATCTTCTAAAGTAAATCATGAAATGTACAAAGACATGTAGTGGGGGGAGGGGAAAATTCAGTTTGTATGAACATCACTAAAAATATCACTGTGAACATGTAATTTGTGGAGATCAAATCTATCCAGCAACTTCCAAAGAAATTTTTAAAAGAGCCAGGAAATTACAGTAACTTGGAACAAGAATGAAATTAGCTGTATTTTCAAAATATTGCATTCTTACAGATAGTGGAATATCAAGTAGGTTTTGATAGTGTGCTTAATGTAGTTAAGTTCAAACTCTTAAATATATTATTTTCAACCAGAATCCAAGTGTTTGTTTAATTCTTAGATTTATCTTAGAGGACAGAAGGAGATGTATGCTGGATAAGTCAGCTACACTGTGGCTTCTGGATAAATGGTGCCAAGTTTGCAATGAAAACAAAACTTCATGAATAAGTCAGAGTGGGTAAACACATCCTGGATTACAACAGCAGAATTTCTTTAATGTGATTCTATGTGATTCTTCATCTCCAACGGTACTTCAGGCAGAACACTTTTATAGATATATACAGGCAATAACTTACAGTACAGTGCTTTGGTCCTAGGACATAATACTATAGGGCAGTATTACTAGTTTCAGTCTCTAAGCCATTAACAGCTGGTCCCGCATTAGTTTCCAGGATATAAACAGCTGTAGCCCATGTAGACAAATGTGATAGGTCTGTGTCACATTGGGAGGCATAACACACACCCTGCTAATCTCCAAAATGAGTTAGCTTAAGAAGCACTGCCAAAGTGGACACAAGAAAGACTGAACCTACTGCTCTGCATGGATAGAGCTTTGATCTCAGAAGAGGAAACCTGAATGCCCAATCTACAGAAATTTCCTCAGCCATTAGCTTTCTGATGTTAGGAGAAGTGAAAAGGGAAATAACTGGGAATGTGAAATGCAGAAGCAGAAAATTTGGATTGTTCTGGTACTATCAATAAGATTTTATGTTAAACAACATAGAAAGATTATTATTGACACCACTGATTATCATTACCATGACCACTCATTCATTTCTGATGAAATCAGCTTCACAAATTCCTGTAATTCTTCAAATAGTGTTTAGGGAAAAGCCAAAAGTATGTCCAGCAGTATGCCTAATACTGCTAAAAAGTGTATGTACACACCTATAATGTTTATGATGTCACACAACAGGGAAAACACACCATTACCAATACCTGCAGAAATTTTCAAAGTTTTGATATATTAGAAGAAAAGAGATGAGAGTGACAGGCATACATAGAATCACAGAAGTTCCAGTGTTAGAAGTGAATAATACATCCTTCAGAGGAAATCAAAAAGCAAATTCTAGAAGTGGCTGATCATACTTTGAAAGAAAAGAGAGGTTTGCTTATGTCACTGCTACGTGAGACCTGATCAGAATTCCAGTTGTGAAAGACTCTTGCAAGAATGAGAGGTTGGTACTCAGCTTGAATAATCATTCTCAGATGATTGTATGAGCAATCAACACTCAGGGATTTCCCCCTTGCGCCAGCTGATCAAAACAGAAGTTTGAAGTTCTTTTCTGTTGAAATGTTAAGTCTACTTTCTCTTGGATCAATTTAGTTATAAAGCCTTGCCAGAGGTGTTTATCAACTATATTACTCAAGTTAGGATAGAACTGAAGAAAAGCTCTGTTTTGTCCTGTTTTGTTTAGTAACTTGGGTGGGGGCTGATTGCACACACAGTCATCCAAGAATGATCATTCATGGTGACTACCAACCTTTCATTCTCTGGATGACTGCCTGAGCAATTCACTCTCATGGGATATACCCAAGCCCATATTCATGGGTGGGGTGCACATTTCACTATAATTGATTATTACCTGTAATACAGTCCTTCCCAATGCTGCCTCTGCAGCCTTATATTTGTCTAGCTTGTAATGTCATATTCAAGCGGAAGGTTCCTTCCAATCTGCTGTTTTACAAACTTCTTCCAAAGCAGTCACTTGAAAGGCTCTCATGGCCATGAATCTAGTTGAATGTGCCCACAATCATAATACAGCTGTGAAAGATGCATGCAAGAATGAACTCCTAACTAAGCTATTTCTCCTACTTAGGGGCAGGGTAGAATTGCCGTACAAATAATAAACCAGCAAAGTCAACACCAAAATCAAAGCAATCCCTAAATCAGAGCTTTCCAAACTTTTCATGTTGGTGACACACTTTTTAGACATACATCTTTTTGCGACACAGTAATTCAGTTTTACCAGCAAACCAGAGGTTAAACTAACTCCTTATAAGAGCCTTGTAAGAGATACAGACACATATATAAATTGTAATAACAAAATACATGGGGACACAACATGTCTCATGAAAATTTTTCATACATTTTTAAAAATATATGATTTATAAATAATAACATACATTTCCAAGATTGTAGGCAATATACCTACATACTTCAGGCAACACACTAATGTGTCGTGGTACACTGTTTGGAAAGCCCTGCCCTAAATTGATATAAACTTATTTTTCTATTACTTAAAATGTAACATGCACGTTAACAATCAGAGAAATCATAAAATGCTTTTTGAGCATGAAAGTGTTTTCAGAAAATACTTCCAATGAATATAATGATGAGGCTGAAGTTGATCAGGACCAAGAAAGAACTCCACAGTCACACTGTCGCTGAAAAAGACTATCTCTAGTGCTCATCAAAAAGTCTGGTATAAAGGCACAAGAGAGAGAAGAGCCTAAGACAATGATCTTAAAGCCAGGTAGATTTGCATGGATGAAGGCTGTCTCTTAGGTAATCTTTGGAAGAAGAGAATGAAAAAGATTAAAATGGCATACATTTTGATGGAAACATGCCTCATGAAATTCCAAGAAAGCTGAAAACTATGCAAATAGAAATTAGTAACAGTTACATAATTATGTTAAACAGGGCAATCTCAGTGAAACTAAACTTGCTAATTGAAGGCTAGGGGAGAACTGAACCTTTATAACAGCATCTATTCACAGTTTGAATACTGGTAAAAAATAAAATAACGCCCCACACTGTAGGCAGTGAATATGTGGAAATATATCTATGTTCTCTAAGGCAGGTCAGAACATGCAACAGAACTCCCCCCCCACAAATGTCAGGGAGTCTTAATCCTAATATTCTTTACCCCCCAGACAAAAATTAGGTTATATCCATGCAGAAAAAAAAACAACAACCTTTGCTTAATCTCTGTAGATGACCAAGGTGTTAGTTTGCCACAAGTATGTGCAACAGCATCAAGTAACTATATGCACAGTAGCTGCCCAATCTTTCCTCATGGCACAATAAATATTTGCACCTTAAATATGCAAGCACCTCATTTAAGTGTGATACTAATAATGTCTTTTGGAAGTATGTCCTACTTGGTTCTATTTACAGAAGGCCTATGGCTCTTCTATTCAAATGTTTTTGGACAACAGGTATCCCCATGGCCAGGACTATGAGGAAACTGGCCAAACATTAAGGACATATATACTCATCCAAACTAAGGTATAATACTGCTGTCCAATTGAGATTCTGCTGATTCTTTTATGGACCCTGCCCTGTGAATATAAAGATTTCCATATTTTATGGCATCTCTGTTGTGAAACAGTTTTCACCAGGTTAAGAAACAAATTTTTCTCTTCTTCCACATCCTAGCTTTCTGTGTATGTGCTTAATATATAGGCCTCTGGTGGTTTAGTTGGTCTTAGTGATTTGGAGTGTGTGCCATTCTAGTTGGTTCCACTGATAAAACATATTAATCAACTTAATTATTTCAGACTAATTAAGAAAAATAACTGAACTGATCTATTCTGCTTTCGTCAGACTCTCCCTGGAGTACTGTGTTACCAGCACTATTGTTCAAGGATATAAGTACACTGGAATACACCTAGACAAAGGAGACCAAAATGCTAAAGGGTCTGAAAAATAAGCCCTGTGAAGAATGGTTGAGGGAGCTAGACATGTTTAGCCTACAGAAGAGAACACTGAAAGGTTATATATAAAAGCCATCTTCAAATGGGTCACCCTACAATCAAAAGACAGATGACAGAATAGGGATTCAGCCTGTTAAATAGGGTTATACCCTTCCTGAAAATACACATTTGCAGTTCGGATTCAGCCCTGAGCCTGGAGGTCCAAGTTCCAGTGATGACCAGGAGCACATTTGCTCAGTTAAAGTTAGTGTGCCTAGTGCATCAACTGTATCCATTCCTGGAGAAGTTCGATCTGGCCACAGTAACAAATGTCTTGGTTATATCTATAATACACTCTATGTGGGGCTGCCTCTGAAAAGTGCTCAGAAACTCTCCTAGGTCTAAAGAGCTGCAACCAGATTGGTTATTTGGAGTTGGCTACAGGGAGCACACAACTCTCTTGTTGCAACAGTGCCACTGGCTGCAAGTTTGCTTCTGGGCACAATTCAAAGGGCAGGTGATAAAGCCCTATATGGCTATCCTGCCTATTTGAATATTTAATATTCTTAACTTTATCAACTATTTAATTACATATATATATATATATATATATATATATATATAAAATATTTATATATTTTATACTTTTATTGAAGCTGATAATAATAAGAAAATGTCTGAAGAGGTTTGCCTTTCTGCTGTTCCAAAGGGTAGGATGCTCACCTATGGTTTCAACTTCCAAAAAAGGAGATTCCAACTAATCATATAGATCTCTTCCAGCTCTACAATTCTATGACCCTATGGGTTGCCCTGTTGGACTTGTAAGGCTATCTCTTCTCTGTTCAGTGAGGTTTATTGCCTGAAATATATATACTGCAGCCTTAGGGTTGTAACATTGCTGAACCATTTTCTACCATACCTTATACCAGAAATATTTTATCCCCTCTTATCTTTTTAACATCAAGAAGAGTTCTGCAGGACGAAAAACAAAAAACAACCTAACCTAACTCTATTTATATTTAAATTAACGTGATATGCGGTATGGGAGAACTTCTTAAGCAAGACACTATTGTTTTCGCTATATTTAATTACAGATAGATAAGAAATATTAAGCAACTTATACCTATATTTCACTACTTTTCTTCCTGCACATATACACATGCTTTTATTGTTTCATATTTGTATACCATTTATATAGTAGTTAGAACATCACGCATTCTTACAGTTAAGGTTAATGTATGCATTTTGTTGTAAGGTTCTATGATGAATAAATTCAATTTTTCTTTTAAAAAAATACACCTGCATTCCGATTTCATACATTACTACTCGGCAATTTAGACCCGCTTTACTGAGTGGGGCTGAGTACCAACCAATCAGACGACTGCCCACCAGGCGAACTGCAGTGAAATCGCAGGGACTTCGGAGTAAACACTTCGAAACAAGACAGTCAAGGTGTTCTAGCCATCGGGGTGATAAATATTAATGACTGGCGGGAGGGCGCGGCCCTGTGGTACAGTCTCGCCACAGAGGGGCCAGAGCAGGGCGCGCGACGCGAAAAGAAGATGGCGGCGCTCCGGGCCCGGCTCCGAGGCTTCCTGTGGGCCGTCGGCTTGGGGCTGTGCGGGGCCGCCGTCGCCTTGCTTGCGGTGGTGCTCGCGCGAGCCTACGGGACGACCCGGCCCCCCACGGCTCCCGGGCTTTGGGAACGAATGCAGGAAAAACGGCGCCTCGAACCTGCCTTTACTCCCCAAGAAAGGCAGGAGCTCAAGGAAGTGCTCCAAGGTAATAAAAATAAAAATATAGTTTTAAAAAAATTAAAAAAAAATAAAAATTTACCTCAAAATAAAAGGGGGGAGGGAATGAAAATAAGGAAGCAGCGACGAGAGCCATTTCCTCAACGCCCCCTGCAGGCTGGTAACGACTTTACAACCGTATTTCGCTATTGACGGCGAGGGCGGGAAGCTCAGGAGGAATATGTCTCTGTGTACGCAGGAAAGCCTCCGGGGAGGAAATTAAATGTCCACGGGGATCCATTTTTGTCCCCCTGTGTTACAATTCCAAAAGAAGAGTCGCGGGCGTATTTTACATCATAACCATGTTCGCTTCAGTCCTATCCTTAGGCCTTTTCCGCACTAGCCTCTTGTAGTGCTTTTATTCCACTTTCAACATTCTATGGAATCTTGGGGTTTGCAGTTTAGGCCCCTCCCTAAACTGCAAATCCCAGGAGTCCCTAAGTCCATAAGATGTTGAAAGTGGAATAATAGCACTAGAACAGGCTGGTGCGGAAATGGCCGTAGTCACAACTAAAATAGATCCAGTGGATGAATAGAAATCGGCAATTCTGCAACTTATTTGAGTTGTTCCCATTGATTTGGTGGGTCTAGTCTGCTTGGGACAAACGATAGGATTTAGGCCATATTTTTTTTTTCTGATGTTAAGACATGGCGAGTTAGATGGAGTTAGCCATCAAAACAAACATGCTTAGGATTGCAGCCTACTTGTGTGGGACAAATTTCTGCAGAATTGGCTTGTCATACAAGCTATGCTTGCTGAAATTTCCTCTTCTACACCACTTTTAAAAGTGAAGGATCCCAAACTGCCTCTCATCCAAAGCAGCCAAAATATATGATCGAGAAAAAGAATTTCTGTGTGAGAATGGTGAACATCAAGAAGTCCTTTCTCAATCGAGCTCTGCTTCATTTAGGAAGGTGTGGTAGGGATTCTTCAACAAATGTTCACGATGAGGCAGGTTTGTATGGGAAGAGGCAATCCTTCAGCTACTTTGTCCCAGCTCTTTGAAGCTTTAAGGGATTTACTTCCATTTTACCACTCTGTCTTTGGTAAACCATTACTACCTATTTTATTATTGGTCAGTGTAAAACTACTGTAATGTAGAACATATAATCATGAAGGAAATAATGTATGATCTTTCTCTGTTTTTATGCTTTTAAAGAACAGTGATTTTTGGAGCTGTAGATATTGAATTTCAGTCACTCCATAACTATAATAAGTTAGTTTGCAAAGTCACAAGTTCAGTGTGAGATCAGATGAAAAAGTGCTCAATTTCTTCAAAGTCTCTATATCTTTTTCTTTACAGAGAGTCAGTTCTGGTAATTCAAGACATAGAATTATAGCTGGCCTGCATTTTGCAACCACTCTTACCATTTTAATTGCTGAATTGTAGTAGTCCTTTTTCCACAGAGCCCTAAATTTCCACAAGAGGTTGCTAGGGGTTCAGCGAGAAGTCATGATTAAAAAAAATTTTTTTTTTTTAACTGTGGATATAATAATACTTATGCAAGGGTTTGTTAAGACCTAAAAATTATTTCAAGGGTACCTCTAGAGTAAAAAGGTTGAGAAGGGCTGGCTTAACATGTAGCAATTTGTTGTTGTTGTTGTTGTTGCATGCCCTCAAGTTGTTTCCAACTTATGGAGACTCTAAGGTGAACGTATCTTGGGGTTTTCTGGGGCTGAGAGCGTATGGTATGCTCAAAGTCACCCAATAGGTTTCCTTGGCCAAGTGGGGAATCGAACCCTGCTCTCCAGGGTCATAGGCCAACAGTCAAACAACTATACCAAGCTGGCAGTATTACCCTATTATTTAGCCTGTGAATGCTGGAGACAGCTACTACTCCTCCAGCTTACATTTTAGACCATTAGTCTTCACGTAAACCAATTTTCATAAAATAACACAACATATCAAATAATTTTAAGGTTAAGAATCCTTGATACAAACTCCTTTCCACTGTCTAATTAACCAGCATCCAAGCAACAGGTTTACACAGTTTGAGTGGGTTCTGTTGTCTTTTTTGCATGATCTGAAGTAATGCACTGAGGACATGGGAAGGAGTAGGATCATGCTAGCTGTTCCCATTGCCAGGTTTTCAAGTATTTATCAACTTTGTTCATGTTACATTCATTTAGTCTCTGTCTCTGTGGTATGGTTCACTGGAAAAAAGGGTATAGCAGCATAGCCAGTTGCCAGCCTCTGGGGTAGATGTGGCCCAGAATATCTTTGGGTATAGGCCACAGCCTCCCCTTCTTTAGCCCCTTCCCCACCCTGCTTAATTGTCTGAGAAAATAAGATCCCATATGAGAGAAAGAAAAGGATGGAATGGAGAGTATGCATGTGGTTTTATGGATGTGAAGAATGGTATCTGTGTTTGAATGAACATGATTTTGTGCATGGATGATTGATTAATGGGGCTGTACATGTGTGTGAGAGGGGATGTTATTTTGTAGGATGGTGGAGTAATTCGGTTCATTATTGTAATGTAGAACCTTGCTTATCTAAGGAAAAACTCAAAGTTTCTTCTCTTATATTTTATTGAAGGTGCCATCAGAATACAAACAGTGTCCTTCTCAGAAGATGATCAGAATATAACAGCCCTGGCAGAATTTGAGCCATATATTCACAAAGGTATTTGAATTTAGGTTTATGCTTTTGACAAAGAGACATTTGACATTTGTTCCATAGAACATCTGCTTGTTGTATGGTTAAATAATATCTGTTGTTGTTGTTATTTGACAAGATTGAAGTACTAAACTGAAAAATTGAGATTTATGATTCAGTAACAGGCAACTGACAAATGGTGGGTTTGGTTTTGAACAGAATACTGCTGCTTAATTAACTGAAGCAGCTGTAGAAACTTTTGTAAAAGAGAATGCATTAAGTGTTTATGTTGTAAATCTTTTTTCTGAATTATTTTTATCATTGAGTAGTTGATTATGCAGAAGGCGTATAGCTCAATGGAGCACATTTTTTACAGACAGGAGATCTGCAGTTCATTCTTCGGTATGACCAGGTAAATCTGTCTGAAACTCTGGAGAGCTTCTGTCAGTCACTTTAGAGCAGGAGTATGGAACTGCTGTCCTTTACCATTAGTTGTACTGTCTGGGACTTCTGGGAGTCAAAACCCAACACATCTGCAAAGACAAACATTCTTTTTTTGTGATTGCAGGCATTTATTGCTGAGCTAGATGAACTAATGGTATCTTTGTATATCTCTAAAGTTTATAAGATTTTCTTGTAATCCTGTATGTTCTTATACTCAGGAATAAATCCCACTGGTATGTATCGTTAAATAACATCATCTAGGCCATAGTATTTCTAATGTCTGCGTATGGTTGTGAAAGCTGGACATTGAAGAAAGCTGACAGAAAGAAAACTCCTTTTGAAATGTGGTGGTGGTGGAGAGTTATACAGATACTATGGGCTGCTAGAAAGACAAATGAACGGGTCTTAGTAATCAAGCCTGAACTGTCCAGAGGCGGATCTAGGGTGGGGCAACTGGGGCATGTGCTCTGGACACTAATGTTGGGGGGCGCAAAAAAGAGGAATCCCCCACCTGCCATCTGCCACTTGTCCTGCACACCTCCATTCGCCCCATCCACCTCTACTTGCCCCTCCCCTGCCTGCCACTGCTTGCCCTGTCCACTTTCTGCCTCTTGCCCTGACCACTTTCCGTAGCTCACCCTGCCCACTTCTGCCAGCCCACTCACTTCATTCACTTCCATCTCTGCTCACCTCCACTTGCCCCCCACTTTCCGCCACTTGCTCTGTCCACTTTTCACTTCCTGCCCCATCCATTTTCTGTAGCTTACTCTGCCCACTTCTGCCTGCCTGCTTGCCCTGTCCACCTCCATTCACCCCTCCTCTGCCCACTGCCACTCGCCCCACCCACTTTCTGCAGCTCGCTCCACTTTCCACCTCTTGCCCCACCTGCCTCCACTTGCTCCCTTGCCACCCGCTGCCTCTTACCATGCCCGCTCCCACTGCTGGCCACACCCACTTCCACTCCACCTACCTCCAGTTGCGTCTCCTCTGCTCACCACCGCTTGCCCTACCCACTTCTGCCGCTCGCCACACCCCCTGCTTGCCCTACCCACTTCTGCCACTTGCCACACCCACTTCTGCCCTCCTCTCACCCCGCCCCCTTACCCTGAGCACTGTTAAGAATCGGTATACCACTGGAACTGTTCCTCAAAGCGAAGATGACTTAACTGTGACTCTATACTTTGAACATATGATGAAATGACAGGGCTAATTGGAAAATATTATAATGCTTGGTAAAGTGGAAGGCAATAGGAAAAGAGGGAGACTGCACTACAGGTGACTGATTCAATCAAGGAAGCCAAAACTCTGAGTGTGCAAGACCAGAGGAGGAGGGCATTTGGTGACTTGAGGCTCTTGTTTTGATTGTTTTCAAAAATTGTTTTAGATGATATGTGTAAGATGGACATAAGTAGGTCACTCCTTTTTAGCCTCAGCCCTTCACTTATAATATGATGATAAGAATGTATTCCAACTCTGTGAACTGTGCTTGTTAAGATAATAGATGTAAAGCCGTTGAACATTCGTTCAGTTTTTTATTAATGCAAATTATAATAAATGCTTTGTGCAGGAACTACAGTGGTTATGCAAAAGTGAATTAACTCAGTATGATCTTGATTTTATAAATCTTTGTACTGGTCAAATATGTAATATTGCTGAGTGTTTTCAGAGCAGGTAAGGATGGAGATAGAGTTATTTTCATTGTAGTTGTGGCCTGGTTTTTCCAGATGTTACAGAAGTTTGCCAACAGGAAAGGGAATCTGTAAATGCAGTTGTTGTTTTCCCCCAAAAAATTTGTTTCCCACATTGGATATGATGGTAGAGTTGGGGAGACAGGTGAACTGTAGAGTATTCCTCTCCTTTGTCCTTCGGTTAACCCTCAAATGTTGTAAAAGATTAAAAACTTTATGGAATTCATTTCAGTTAATCTCTCCACCCCTTGATCTATTCAGTTCATAATTTCAATGTTAGAAACAACCCTAACTATTTTTCCTTATTTTTCTCTTTCCTGAAGCCTTTCCTGCAGTGTTTTCTGCTGCATTCATTCAGCACGAAGTTATTGGAAAATATAGCCACCTGTTTACCATCCAAGGATCTAACTCTCAACTACAGCCCTACATGCTGCTTGCACATATAGATGTAGTTCCAGCTTCCCCAGAAGGCTGGGAAGTTAACGACCCTTTCTCTGCTGAGGAACGTGATGGGTTCATATACGGAAGAGGAACACTGGATAACAAAAACTCTGTTATGGTACATGTACTGTAATTGTACCACTTTTGGGGGGATGCAAAATGTTTGTGAGAGGCAGATCCATGAAATTTAGTATTCCATAAGATGTAGAGCTGACTACTAACTTGGACATGTTTAAAAACAGTTTGGAGAAATTCATGGAGGATGAAACTTATTGTGACAGGCCCTTATTTCTCACTAGATTGGTTTTGCAGTTCCAACCTAATAAGATGCCCTGACACTATCATTTAGCCCTTGCTCCTCCCTTTAAATACCACCTTTGTGCTAAAGGGCTAGGGACTTAAGTGTTCCCACAAAACCAAATGGTAGCATGTTCTTCTTTATTATCAGTGACTTTGGACAGCTTAGGCCAACTCTAGTTATAATTATTGTAATAACATTAGAAATAAAGTACCTTGTTAAGATACATTAGCCAGTTTAAACTCCTGACAGTCTGTGCCTGTAGCTCCCAGCTTTAGACACCAGTCATTTCCTCAGCTGCTTAAACATGATCCAGCCACCCTCTCTGACCAAGATCTCAGTGAAGGCTCTCTTTCAACCAGAATCTCTGCCTTATATATAATTCTTCTCATCCATAAGCCCCTCCCATGCATACCACTGTGCTGGATTTCACTCTCAAGGTACTACTTTTGTTGTCTGGCAACCAGCTGCTGAGTTGTACTTGTGTTCCAAATGACTGGCTCCCAAAGCAACTTTGTCACACTTATCAATGATAGTAATCATGATGGTTATCAGAGGTGGAAAGATACTACCGTCTGATCACTCTGGCCAGTTCAAAAGGGTAGTGGATAGGTAGAATGACAGGAGAATCCTTAATCTTTCCCAAATATCCATTTCAAATAAGCCTTGTGCAATGGGGCTCCCAATTGAGGAGATAAAATTATGACAGATCATAGCAGTTCCACCTCCTAGCCACCACCTTCAATATTTTGGAGAACTCAGGGAGTCAAATGGAAGAGATGATGGAGGTTTTCCCTCTGAGGAAAGTGAAAGATTAATTTCTCACCTCCAGATTAAGGTGAGAAATTAAGAGTACAAACCCATTGTATAACCTCTAACTATTTTCAACACTAATTTCATGAAATTCAACTACATCAAGTTTTTCTGAGGGGCATTATGGAATAAGCTGGGCAGCCTCGAAGTACTATATACATTTATGTTATTTTATATTTTAATTGTACTGTCCGTGGAAGCTCTGGAGAATCAATATAGCCTGGTTTTTGAATGGAAAGGCAAAAGCTCTCCTGTGGATTGTTAGAGGAAGAGGCTTGCTGAATACAGCTGAGATGTATATTGAAGTTTGTGTATCAGCTCTGTTCTCTACTAGCCAAATTCTTGTTCCGCTCAATGTATTCCCAAATTCTTATTGCTCTCAGGATTATTTAACCAACAGTTTGATATTTACTTTTCTTTGTTTCTGTTCCTAAGGGGATTCTACATGCACTGGAATTCTTAATAAGACGAAATTACAGGCCTCAGAGAAGTTTCTATATTGGCTTTGGGCATGATGAAGAGGTATATTTTTTCCAGCTGTTTTTTCTATCTATTTAGCACTAGAACTCATCCACCCCGGAGGCTGAAATGTATATTCCAAGTAGCTTACATTGCTATTCTGTTTCCTGGAGAATCCCTTAATCCTGTTGAGCTATCCTAATGTGAATTTTTTCACACATTGCAATGATAAATGATTACTGGCTAGTCAATTTTTGCCAGCATGTGAGTGTTTTATTTTGTGAAGAATGCTTATCTTTAATATGGATGTAGCACTGCATTTCTGTAACTACCTCATCTGCCCAGTCAAAGCAAAAGTAAAATCCTAAAAGTTAAGCTAGGGTGGAAAAACAAGAAGTAGCTCTGATCCTTTTACAGAAACAAAATTTAGGTTTCTCTAATATCCTTCCTGTATTCACTAAAGTACCACAACAAATTTTGCTTTCATGTTCTCTAGAATTCTTCAGTTTGAATGGTACAAAATTTGTGGGATGAGAAAGAAAGAATCAAAACATTTGTTCTGATTTGTGGCCATTTTCTCTGTTAAACAGGCTAACCTCAAAGAAGGAAATGTCCTCTCCACTTAGGATTTGAACCTATGAGCCATCATAACAAAGACTTCATTGTGTAAAGAATCTCATTCAAGGGTTGCTATTGAAGACTGGGGAACTCTATTACTTATGTATACTACTGGAAGACCTACTATTCTGCTAAAATGTTTTTATGACACATAATATCCTCTATACTTGTGGCATTCAGTGCCACAGTTTACAAGTTGGGTGTAAGGTTTTAGTAGAATTCAGCAAGTAATGTAGTTCTTAAAATGAGATTGTACACATCATTTAGAATCTGTATTTTAGATGCAAGTGCCTTGAGACAGTGTTCTTTCTAGCAGAACATAACTTCATAGAAGTTGCTTTCTTCTGCTGAAACATAGGATGCTTGCTGCTATCTGATGCAGAATAGTAAGCTAATGCTTCATACAGTGACATCATATTGTTATGGGTTTTCAGATAGGTGGTAGAAAAGGAGCAAAGAGAATTGCTGCTGAGCTGGAATCTAGAGGGGTGCAGCTTGCTTTCTTGCTTGATGAGGGAAGCTTCATCTATGATGGCGTCATCACGGGAATAGAGAAACCTGTAGCTCTGTAAGTAAAGATGAGAGTTTACCACAACAAATGTTACTGCTGCTCTTATAAAACAATAGGAAGCTGGAAGCTCTGCCTGGCGAAATGCAAATAATTCAGACACAATCTAACAGTAGATTTTTATCTAATTTTTGTTTGCTCCTGTTCTAGAGTGTTAAAAATGTATACTAAACCCTATCTTGCTTCAAGATGAATACAGTGGCCTCTTGATTTTTGTGAGTGTTTGGGGTGCAGAACCCTTGCAAATGTCAAAAAACTGTGAATAACTCTCTCCACTTGAGTGAGTGCTCCCCCTCCCATTCCTTTCCAGGGCTTCCCCCCATTCACTTGCCTTTTGCTCAGGTGCACTGCCTGTCTTCCAGGCACCATGACAA
The DNA here is from genome assembly GCA_948474755.1 of Ctenosaura bakeri. Taxonomy (NCBI): domain Eukaryota; kingdom Metazoa; phylum Chordata; class Lepidosauria; order Squamata; family Iguanidae; genus Ctenosaura; species Ctenosaura bakeri. The sequence continues at coordinate 80,085 of CAOLHI010002416.1, read as the reverse complement.
AAGGTAAGCAAATGGGGGTGGAGGGTGAAGTCCTGCAACTGGAGAAAGTGCATGGATGCCTTACCCCCTGCTTCACTTGCATTTTGCCTGGGTGCACTGCCTTCCTTCCAGGCACCTGGGCAAAAGGCAGGCGATTGGGAGGAGGCAGCCCCATGTCTGGAGAAGGTATGTGCCTGTCTTCCCCACCACTTGCTTGCATATTGTCGAGGCATGCTTGCTTCCTTCCAGGCACCTGGACAAAAGCCAAGGGGGAGAGGGCAGCCTTGCACCTGGAGAAGGAGAACACATGCCTCCCCGCCCGCTGCAATTTGCTTGCATTTTGCCCAGGCGAGCTGTCATCCTTCCAGGGACCCAGGCAAAAGGCAAGCAAACAGGAAGGGGTAGCCACACACCCAGAGAAGACATGTGCGTGCCTCCCCCTATTTGCTTAGATTTTGTCCAGGTGTGCTGCCTTGCTTCCAGGCGCCTGGGCAAAACACAAGTGAATGGGGAGGACAGTCACACACCCAGAAAAGTCACATGCATACCTCTCCCTGCATTCGCCTGTGTTTTGCCTGGGCGTGCTGCCTTCCTTCCAGAAGCCCAGACAAAAGCCAAGTGATTAGGAGGGGGCAGCCACACACCTGGAGAAGGCACACATTTGTTTCTCCCCCCACCATTCACTTGCATTGTGCGTGGGTGCTCTGCCTTCCTTCCATGCACTTGGATAAAAAGCAAGCAGGAGGGGGCAGCTACCCACCTGGGGAGACACGTGTGCACCTTCTTTGCACAGAGGGCTTCCCCCTCTCATTTGCTTTCCTTTTGCCCAGGTATGTTTAAATATTTGAAAGAATGTCATATCAAAGAGGGAACTGGCTTGTTTTCCACTGCTCCAGAAACTAGGACAAGGAGAAATGGATTCAAACTACAGGAAAAGAGATTCCATTGAACCTCAGGAAGAACTACCTGTGGACTATGGACTATGCAGTGGACTATGCTGCCTGGAATGTAGTGAAGTCTCCTTTAGAGGTTTTTAAACATATGACTGGATGGCCATCTGTTGGGAGTGCTTTGATGTGTGTTCCTGAATAGCAGGGGGTTGGACTAGATGGCCCTTGTGGTCTCTTCCAACTGTATTATTCTATGATTCTGTGTGGAAGGAAGGTACACCTGCAGGGGAATGGGAGGGGGAGAATGGGGGGAAGGAAGCAGGCACCTCACAAATAAAATTGCCATCTGACTCTTTATGCAGAATTGGGCTTGAATTCTCTTGAAACTGAAGCCTGGCTGATGACTTACAGATCTTGGTTTAAGATTCATTTTAGGCCTAATAGATCTGGCCTTTTATGTTTCCTTCAATCTGACATTTACTACACCAGGTGGGCTACATTTTATGAAAGCAAAATAATGTCTATGGGTTTAAATATGGATTCTCTCCTCTTATCAACTGAAAAGGAGTGTCTTGAAACTATCAGGGCCTGCCTTGCGGAGAGGGAATATCGGTTGTCATATCCAGCACCTCCTAGGGTTTGTTCCCCGTCGATGCTCGGTATTCCCCCCTTGCAGGGTAGGATTCTGGATTATTTTCAAACTCTCTCATTGTTGGTGTCAAGGAAGGCCTTCCTACTTGCAAGGTTGAATGTACATCCCTCAAATGTGACTAAGGGTAGATATCTACAGACCCCTTTTCTGAATCGTATATGTCATTGTGCTCAAGCTCCTGACATTCTCCATCATATTGTATTGTTCTGCCCAGTGTATATAATTCCAAGGAAAAAGTTGTTAAGGAGGTTATTGGAAAAGAATATCTGTTTGGATAGGTTATCAGTGGAATACTTATTGGAAGATCGGAATCCGCATATTACTAGGCTAATGGTCAACTTTCTGGTGGAGGCAACAAACTTATGGCTTAAATTTTCTAAAAATGATTGTTGAAGTTTTATTGTAAATGTTTATGTTGTAGTATGCTTAATAAAGGTTAATCAGATCAGATCAGATCAAATAAAATTGCCAAGGTCAAATCTGCAAATGTAGAGGGAGAACTGTATAACTGGCTAAGTGTAGAAGTATTCCTAGTCAAAATAACTGTACAGTATAAGTCTGGCATTCCTGGTTTTGGGCTGTTGGTATTCTTCTTACAAGAAGATGTAACCATATTGCTGAGAAGAACAGGAAAGATGGACCATGGAGTCATTGGATCTCTAGTAGGTGTGAAGTTTTCCTGGTCTGAAAAGGCATTGATATAGTGTCATGTAGTGTTGCACAGCACTGCAGTGTTGTGAGCTGATCAGAAACCATAAGCACTATGCAAAGTTTTTGTGTTTGTTTTTTAAGCACATAACAGAAGTCTAGATAGAATCAGCAGTCCCATGTCAAATGCTAGATCTGACAATCAAAACAGGCACCTTTATCCAATTGAAGATAGTGAAAAATCCTGCTATAAATTTCATTACTGATTTTTTCCTCCACTTATCAGAATAGGCATCACAGAAAAGGGTGCAGTTACAACACATCTTAGTGTGACATCAGCACCAGGCCATTCTTCTGTACCACCTAAAAGGACAAGTATTGGTATTCTTTCTGAAGCATTGTCCAGGTGAGTGTTTATTTGTCCTGGTAGCAAATTTCTAGGACAGTCTGATGTATATCTATTCATTGAAAGGTTCAGTAGGACTTCTTTCCAGGTAAGTGTGTACAGAATTGCAGTTTAAAGATCTTACCTTTTTTTTCCTGGAAAACTTTAAGTTGTTAGCTGAATAAAGTTCTTTAAATATTGTGGTAGATTTAAGTATTCTGAAATAAGGGATATCAGTTAACTCTGTCCATTTTCTAGAACAGAAGATGGCAGTTTCCAGCCATCTTGCAGTCTCTGCTGCACCTTAAAACCTTTTAATGCAATGATTTTTAATTGTGTTTAAATTTTTATTGATATGTTTTAGCCAGCTCTTTTTGTGAGCCACCTTGGGCCTCACTTCAGGAGAAAAACAGCATATAAAATGAAATAAAATAAAACAAATCTTTCAGCAGGGTATGTTTCTGGTTAACCTTAAGAATGTGAATGTCCATTCAGAGTAGTCCCGGTGTGATGAAACCTGAAGGGAGGGGCATGCTAACGGAGCCTCCATAGTGACCAGGAGTGGTTTAAAATGATTGGTCGGCGAAATGGAACTGTGGGGAGCTCAAGGGAGGGGCGAACCAAGCGGGGAGGAGAAACGGAAATTTAATTGACACAGGAGGGAATTAGTGGAAAGAAGAGTCCAGTGAGGGACAAAGAAAAGAGCTGTGTTAGTGGGCTGAGAAATAGAGTGAATATTTGACAGTAAATGAGCTGAGCATAGTGAGAGAGAGAGAGAGAGAAAAGGAGTGTGCTGTACTATAAAAATTTAGTTACAAACAAGTTACAGTAACAGTGTTTCAATAAAATGTGACTTTCTGTTTTTATAAAAGCAGTCTCACAGAATGTCATTCTACATACTGGATTATACACACTACCATTACAACATTAGTACCAAGAGTAGCACTTTCTTTTAGGATTAAAAGTCTGCTTGTTCTTATTGCTGAGAGGGCTCAGAGTTTAAAGAAAGCAGAGGAGGGACATAAGTCTGGTAGAAAGTGGCCGAAGGGGGGACAATAATGAAACGGGTGCTGCAATTCCCAGTGGGAGAGGATAGAACCAGACCTGTGTGTGGGTGCCCTGGCTTGATCCAGAAATCTCCCAGGCCGTGCAGACCTGTACACAAGACGTGTCAGGCTGGGTGGCAAGAAATGTCACACCTGGCCATAGAATAGTGTGAACAGTTTGTGGCTCAAATCTGTCAAACCCTACCTCGAGCCTTGAGGAGAAATGGGTAAGAAATAAAAAAAAAATTAAATTGTTGTTGTTGTCATCACTTTTGCAAGATAGCATTGTAGAATTTTATAGTCTTGTTGGGATATGTCATCAGGGATGTCTCCTCTTCTACAGTATAAAGCACTATGTTGCTGCTGCTGTTGCTGCTCTTGTTGTATACCCTTAAGTTGTTTCCAACCTATCACGGGTCTGTTTGGGGCTGAGAGTGTGTGATGCACCCAAGGTCACCCAGTGGGTTTCCATGGCTGAGCAGGGAATTGAATCTGGTCTCCAAGGTTCAACATTCAAATCTCTCTTAAAGCGCTGTGCATACTGATAATAGATCCCATTCCAGGAGAAAGGTGAGATATAAATCCAATAAAACAAACAACCCACACATATTATTTGTACTGTACTGTAGCATCAATTTTTCCCTCCATTTGCCACTCAGTTTCCATGCCACTTCTCAGAAGCAGCATTCCTGGAACAGTGGAAAGCCGTAAGTAGTTGAGAGAGTCTTTCTAGGAAGATTCAAAGTTCTTTGTGCTATCACACTTGCTATATCTCCAGCAAGTCAAAAAGTGAACAATTAGGATAAAAAAGTGAATTTGCTTTTTCATTTGCTAACTGAACTAAAGTGATGAAGAAGCAGCAACCCACTCTGTAATAGGAATGAGATAATGAGACTATTTAAAATCTGTACTGTTCTAACTACATTGGCTTTCTCCTGGCCTTCTGTGCACAGTTCAGAGTGCTGTTTTTGACTTAAAGAACCTTTAACAGCCTGGACCAAACATATCTTAGATGTGTATACAGATGCCATATCCCTAATTGTTGGTCTCTCATTAGACAACACTGCTTTACTTACTTAGTAAAATGCTGTTGTGTGCCTGGAAATCATTTCTGACTTATGGTAACCATGAGATGAACCTATCACGGGGTTTTCTTGGTAAGATTTGTTCAGAGGGGGTTTGCGTTTGCCTTCCACTAAGGCTGACAGTGTGGCTTGCCCAAAGAAGAGGGCTGACATGGCTGAGTAGAGATTTGAACCCTGGTCCCCAGAGTTGTAGTCCAACACTCGAACAGCATGCTGGTTATCTAGTAAAGTGTAGTAGGGTGAAAAATAGCTTCAACAACATAATATTATAAAGCTGCCTTGCCCGCAAAATTTGCCAGTGTCTTCAGGCCTTCAGAAAGAAATATAAAAAATATTTTTAAAAGAAAAGTGACTAGAAACTTGTTACAGTAGAAAAGACAGAGATTTGTTTCATAATGTATGCAGTAGAGAAGGAGTTTTACACGTTTTTGGGGAGGATTTCATTTAATGCTAGGAAAACCTACCACCAGTACTTGTGGTCACTTTGGAACCATTGCCTGTCCAGGACATATAGTACATTCAGGATGCTTGTTTTCTGAGAACAGATTCTAGGGCCAAGGTAGATGGATAGGTGTCATTTTTATGTGGGGGAAATAGCAAAAGACAGTTCTTCACATAATACTGATGTCACAGAGCAGTGCTGTTTTACCCTCCGTTTAGATTGTGCAGAATTTCTTCACCAGATGAACATAAAATAAAGTAGATTGATAGAATAATAACAATAATAATAATAGGTTCCATCTTTCATATTCAAAGAATTATTGCTGAATTGCAGTGTCTATTTTGAAATCTTAATAGCTTCATATTACTGATTTAAGGCACTAGTTAAAATATTTAATTAAAATGTTGTGTCATGTTTCTTTTGCCACTTGCTTATTTACTTTATCAAGTATTGTTAGGCAGAATTTGTCATCTGTACAAAGTGTTTTGTACAAAGCTTGGTTCTTTAAGTGATCAACAAATTGCTGCTGCTGCTACTGTACTACTACTACAGTAACTACTACTACCACTAAGTTATCTCAGAGGTCCATATAACTACATTAGTTATTAACCTGTGTAAAAGTATAAATCAAAGGAATACAATGAAATGTTTATTTGTCCTTCTGCATTTCTTCTAGGCTGGAGCAGAATCCCATGCCAAATCTGTTTGGTCATGGACCTGAACTCATGATGTTTGAGGAATTGGCACGACATGTAAGGATTCAGCAATTTGTGCCCTTGTATTTGTTTTCAGTGCAGTGACTTTGAATTGACACTGCTAGCATTATTAGCCAATAATAATTACATGTTGCTGTCATTTTCTTGGGTTTCTAGGAGCTATTGAACGTGTTGCTAGAGAAAAGTTTAATAGATTTCAGTTCTCACGTGTCATTTCTAACTCCCAGAGTTCGCAGGAGCCTTTCCTTTCAGCAGGAGTTGGGCAAAGCCCTGCAGCATTTTCCTGATATTTCCTTTCTTCAAAATTTAAAAAGGCCTGCATATCCCCTAGGAGACATGGGGGGGGGTAGTTTTACCACCTGATTTGTTTTAGGGCTGGAGAGACCATTTTTCAAGAGCTATCCTCTGAGGTTCAGGGAGAGGCATATATTGCCTCCTGGGCCTCCAGAATTTGCCCACCCTGACTTTAAATGTTCTCCTATTAACTACTTGTTTAGCACAGAAGTGTATGTGCTATTTCTCCCTATCCAAAGGATGCTTAAAGTGACTTACAAAAAAGATACAAACTTACTAATAATCCATAATTAAAATAACAGTGAACAGTTATTCAAATGTAACATTAAAACAATATGTAGCATTATGGGAGAAAGTATTGCAATCACGTGCTCTTGAAATCTCACACTTTGCTTCAGTTAGTTCCTAGTCTGATCAATCTAGCAATTGCCATTTCTTACCCAACAATCTATTATAATTTGTGCTTTTCCTTCAGAGTAACTTTAAACTTTAAAACATAATTTGTAATCCTTGTTTGGAGAGCAAGCATAAATCATTATTTGAGTATAACATCAAAATATGGTTTGCTGAAGTCAAAAACAAACTAAAGAGTGTGGTGTGTCTCACATACAAAGGAAATGGTCTGGATCATGCCTCATGCACATAACAATTCCAAATGTTCAGAACCACTTCCAGCAGTGCTTTTAGATAGCAAATGTTATGTCAGAACATACTCTTATTGGGAGCCAAATTTTCTGATATGTATTCACTTTTCCTCCTCTCACCATTCAGTTTAGCTTCCCTCTCAATGTCATCATGGCAAATCTGTGGCTGTTCGCACCTCTAGTTGGCAGGTAAGAAAAGAGGCATGATACCACAAGCCCAATATGCTTATGTTGCATTAAGAGCAGAAATCTTCTTGGTAGCAATCTACATCCCTCTTGAAATTGTTGATCCATTTTGACGAGCTGCCAAACAATAAGAAATTCATCTTGCTTAAATCTTGTCCAACCCTAGCTGCATTTAGCTCCTGTAAAATTCTAGAAAGGGACCTATCTGAGTGTCAAGAAGATACTATCTTAATTGATGGTAATACATGCAAGAAGGAAAATGTGGCTACCTTCTATGCTAAAATATAACAGCAGGGCTTCGCATCCCCCTGGGAGGGCTCCTTGGGCCCCCACAGGTTTGTGAACCCCAAGATATGAACTACTGATGAAACAAAAATGGAGTCAGATTCCTTACAGTCAAAACATTGTTAATAATTGCATGTGGCAATGTGATACTCCTCAAGTAAAGAAATTCAGGCAAAACACAAGCATAGGGGACAAATGTATGTTTATTGATCCAATATATTGTTACTAATTTGTGGAAGGAAGCCTACATTAGTTTTCTTTTGGACTTTAAGAAGTTTGTTCTGTCTTCATCTTCACACAGATTTCTTGAGCGGCAACCCACCACAAATGCTCTAGTTCGGACCACTACTGCTATTACTATGTTTCATGGAGGAGTCAAGGTACCATTCTGTGACATAATAGGATTTTCCCTAAAGTATAATGAGAGTCTACGTTTCTCAGGTTTATAATCCTTGCTTCTCAGATTGCTAATGTCAAGATTACAAGAATATGCCCTCCTGGCCCAGCTTCTCAAGTGACAGTTCCTCCTTTCAGGCTGTCTATTCTCTGTTCCTGAACTTAGGATGTAGATTCTATCTTTTTCACCATCAGTATATAGTATGAGATAACTATCTGGCTAGATAGAAGATGAACCACTGGTTTTCCTCCAAGTGTATCTACTTTAAACAGAGAACTGCAGCCAGTTTCAGCTCTCTTGCCTATGCTCCTGTAGACAGCACTGGTTTTCAAACAGTTGTTTGTGTCATTGATGGTGTAGAATCACAGAGTCAGAAGAGACCCCAGGGGCCATCCAGTCCAACCCTCCACTATGCAGGAACATATCAAAGCACTCCCAACAGATGGCCATCCAGCCTCTGCTTAAAAACTTCCAGAGAAGGAGACTCCATCACACTCCAAGGCAGCATATTCTACTGCCAGACAGCTCTTGAGTGTCAGGTGCTAAAAGCAAGGAGAAAGAGAGATTGAACAAACTGAGCAAGCAGATCCTGAAATTGTTTTTAAAACATCACAACTCTTTGGATACTGCTTCAGTAGATTTTGATACTGCTAGGGTGATATAGTTACTGATCAGCATATCTCCTGAACACCAAACAGAGTGGTGAGGTCAGAGTTCCACTATGGTGCAAGCTGATGCATAGTTCCGTATTACCTTCAGAGGGTGGCACAGAGCAGAGCACAGCAGGGTTGGCCTGGCTGAAAATATCATGACAGGAGACCGCCTCATGCAGCTCTGTTGTCATGGTTCCACCACTTGGGGAAACTAGGCAATGTAGCTGATTGGCCAGAGGAGCTTCCCCAGACGCTCAGCCTGCCATATGGCCCTCTGGGCATTCTGATAGACCACCATGAGGTTCAAGACTGAGAACTTGCTGCTGTTCCTCTCCACAAAGTGCAAATTTGGGTCCCAGATCAGCGGGAAACCTGGACTTGATATATTAGCACTAAATGCTCTTACATGTACACTTTTACAAAAATTAAGTACTCTTAAACCTGTTCTTGAAAAATGGTTGAGAGGCTTTCCTTGGTGTGCTAGTTAAACAGTGACACCCAGTGGTGGAATGAGAAAGAGCACATTGGGCTTTTTTTCTTCATCATTTTTCTGATTGGTAAATAAGTAGCAGCCCAACTACACCTGATGGTGGCAGGCTTGTATATTTTAATGCAGGCTTGACCCTGTGGTGTGGGAAGTGGGTAATATGGCTTAAAGGGGCTGCTTGAGTAGGCAAAGAGAGACAAAGTGGTGTGGTAATTTTAGTGTTGGACTACAACTCTGGAGACCAGAGTTACCTGACTGGGTAACCTCAGGCAAGTCATACTTTCTCAAACTCAGAAGAAGGCAGAGGCAAATCTCTGAACAAATTGCCAAGAAAACCCCATGATAGGTTTGCCTTAGGGTCGCCATAAGTTGGAAATGGCTTAATGGCACACAGCAACAACAAGTAAGCAAATTAACTTGCATCATGATCGTCAAGTTTCTTTTCCTCCCGGATGCAGCTCTTGTGTGTCCCTCCCTTGCCAAATAGGCAAAAAAAGAGCTTTCTTTAGTGCTAGTACAACTGGAGAGCAAAGGGAACAGTGGGCTTCAAGCAAAAGAGTAAAAAGGTATATGTTCTTCCTGTCAGTTCAATTTGCAAGGTTCATTTAATATTGCTAGAGTGGCACAAGCCAACTGAGCTGTGTAATGGTTTTAGAAATTATTAATGGATAATGGACATTGTTTGAAAGCTGCTGTCTTAACATTTGTGATTTGTTGCTTAAAGATTGTGCTATTCATATTTGTGTCTCTTTCCCCCCCCCTTGTTTCTAGTCCAATGTTATTCCACCATTAGCAAATGCAACTGTGAATTTCCGCATCCATTCAGCTCAAACAGTTGACCAGGTACTGTACTTATGTGCAGTATGATTTTTTTTCACTCTTTAGATTTTATGTTCGAATTTATGATAGGTCAGTCCGGGACTGTTCAGTGTCCAATTCAGTTTTTCAGTGAGACATATTTGAAAATACTATAAAACAGAGATAGAGTCACTCAGAGAAAATACAGGAGCCAGGCAGGGTCACAACACGAAGAAGATGAGAGAAAGAGGCTGGAGGAAGATAACACTGGAAGTCTTGAAGTCTCAAGACCTTGGTACAACAGACATAGGTTTCTCTTTTATAGACCTAGCAAAGAGCAGACTCCTGATATTTATGACTGTCTTTGCCAATCCAGATGCCTGTCTGTCTGATAATGATGCTGATACTAGGAGCACTTTTCCCTGCTTAACCTGAAATAAAATTCTGTATCCAAATTACATATATTCATAATTGCATTACCATCCCAGATTGCAGCAGCGGTTACTGAAATCTCTATTCTCATCCCCCAACAGCAACTTAAATTCAGAAGTAGCAATAGCTTGTCTTCCCACCTTTAGAATTAAGTTCATACTTTACATGTAAAAGCTCCCAAGTTCAATCCCTGGCATCTTTATGTAAAATGAGAAGGGACCTCTCACTGTCTAAATTTTTGGAGAGCTGCTTCTGGCCCAAGGATCTGTGATCTAACGGTATTTTGAGTTCCTTAGAAATAAGGGGAGAAAATAAGTACATAGGGCTTTCTAAAGACCAGTTTGTTATCATCCTTGCATCTTTTCCTTGATTATAGTTAATAGTAAGCTACGAAGCTGTGAAGTAATTTTATTTTAGGTTTTACTTCAAATTTCTACCTAAAACCTGAAATGGAACATCGCCTAGAAACAGCTTGAAAAATTAAGAGCATATTTTTACCTCCCTGTAAAATCGTTCTCTACTGCCAAGTTTGTAGTCCAGCAGATACTATAAAGTTTTCAAATTGGTGGGGGGGGGTGTTTTATCTCTGTATAAATTTTAGGTTGCATTTGCTTGTTGTGCCCATAATACAGAATTTGGCCCAGGCAAGCTTGTCTGTTAAAACATTTGATATAAACAGTGAGGAATATCTTTAGATAACCTGAAACATCTAATTTTGTGGAAGATATGCCAGTGTGAATCTCATAGATATTTTTCCTGTATATGCAGAATTTTTTTCTGAAACTAGAACTTCATTTACTGTCACTGATTCACACGTGTACCCAACTGATTATCCTTTTTCTGTGGTATAGTAGAGATTCAAATCAGAGGCCTAATTCACATAGTTCTTCCAAACACACACATACCCCTGAAGAGGTATGAGTAAGGAGATGGCACAAACAAGAGCTTGGCCTGTATAGGTCCTGGCAGAGAGCATATAATCATGTATGCATGTGTTGGTAAGACCTGTTCCTCTACTATTGGAGATAAGCAACCAAGGATGCAAACTAGTCTAAAGAATGTGAAGGATTGATTAATATTTCCAGAGACCTTCTATAAATATATAACTTTATCTGAACTTAAAACTCATTAATATTAGCATCAGATATTTAAAAAGAAAATGGGATAATACTAAATGTGAGCATTTCTGTGAAACAGTCCTTGGAAATTTCTGCGCTGCTTATAAAACCAGTGGTATCTCATGTTATTAGCATGCCTACATATTGGTAGTAAAATGTGTTTTACAACTACAGATGAACTAAATACTAAAAACCAATTAATACAAATTTCATTACTCCTTTACTCCACTTTCAGTGCTATATTTTATATTCACAGTAGTTTGCATGCTTTCAGTGCTTATTATGATCTGTGTTAATGGTATAGAATGCAGGATATAGGTCAGAAGTCAAAACCTGAAACAAAAGGTTATAATCTTTTATATTTTTTCAACATAGTGTTTGACTGTCTTCTTGAACATACGATCATAGATCAATAGCCCAAGAAAATCCCAGTATAACAAAAACTTCATAATAAGGATGTTTTTTGACAAGGCATGGTTGTTGGGTTTACATTTGTGAGGGCAATCTGCATACCAAAACATTTGGTGCATATCTAATTAATTACTGCCCTTCAGTGCAGGCACCTATTGTCCTAAATCAGGGAACAGTAATTCCACCTCACCTGCCTGCCTGGGTAGCTGCCTGGCTCAAGAGACAGTGGCGAGCCACAGCACTAACCTTTCCTATTTACAGCCCACACATTTAAGTGTTGAGGAGGGCCTGCCTGCATTAGCCTCCATGTAGACCCCATTAATATAATAAAGCTGATCCCCAAGAGTAGATCTTGCTGCCATCTCCTGTAGTAATGATGCATTACTTGCAGACTTCAGTAGTTCCCTGTGTACAAATTAACTGTGATAATGGAGCTTCCCATTATCTTGACTTAGCTAAAGGGGGACATTACCCTCTTCAGGGAAACCAAGGGTTAATCAGGTGTTGGGGATTAGATTACATCATAGGTCATGTGGGTCAGCATCATAAGTCATGTGGTCAGCATCATAGGTCATGTGGGTCAGCATCACAGGTCATAGGGTGAGAACTGACCAATCAAAAAGAAAAGAAGTGAGCATCTTCAGGATGCTTCCAGATGCTTCGAGGGAGAAGTTATAAAACTTCTTGGAGACCATGTGGCCGAGAGACAACAGAGAGATAACAAAGGGATAACAACCAAGGAGCCTCCTGGAGGGGGGTTCTGTGCTAGTAGCAGGCTGGAGGCCATAGGCCTCGCCTCCTGGCCCTTCCTTTTAGAACATCTAAGCCTGAGAACCATCTGTGAGTACTAGACTAAAGTTATCTAGTCGCGTTAGGGACTTTTCTGTTATTTTGGAGGCTGGTTGATCTAAAGAATGTATCTGTGCTTGCATATCTGTTCTTCCACATGGTGGCAGCGGTGGGATGTGCATTCCCAGCCTCACATGGTGGCAGCGGTGGGATCGGGAATGTACATTCCAGTTTCACAGACTGGAATTTTACATTCCAGCCCTCACATGGTGGCAGCGGTCTCGAATGGGAGAGTTGGGGGTTTAAATTGCAGAAAGTAGGGGGTTTTCAGCCTCTCTCCAGTATCCCTGGGGCGAGTGAGGGCTTTGTTTGCCCTTGGTTGTTTTAAACGGCTTTGAGAAGTTTGTTCTAAGGCTTTGAGAGGTTTTTTTTTCCTTTTTTTCTTTCCCTTCCCTCCCTCCTTGCAGTGGAAAGGGAGGGGGGTAGGAAGTGAGGGGGCTTGGTTTGGCTTTGTTGCTTAAACAGGCTTTTGAATTTTTTTCCCCCTTCCCTCCGTCCTGGTGGCTGGAAAGGGAGGGAGAGTGGGAGGTTGGGGGGCGGAGCTGCCTACCAGAGTCACTCTTGGCGAAAGGGTGATTTTTGGGCTTTCAGTGAAGAGCTGCCTGCTCTGTCCTGCAAAGCCTCTGTTTGGGAAAGGAGTGATTTTTCCTTTGGATTTCCTTCTTTCTACTTTGGTAGTGAGAGATGAATTGTTAAAGCTGCTAAACTCACTGTGTTTTGAGTCAGCAGCCGGCATTTTTCAGTCTGCTTCTCTGCCCAGCTAGTAAATCTACATATCAATAGGAAAGGTGCTTGTAGCAGGAATTTGCTAAGTACCCCAATTGAGTCACTGAGGCAGGTTTTTCTTGTTCTCTCTCTGTTCCTTCAGGAGAGGAGGGGGGGTGACAAAAGGGGGCTGAGGAGAAAGGCTTGGGATTTCTCCACTTTTCTTTGCTTTTGGGATTCTGGCACCGTATATTCTTTGGATCAGCCAATCAGACGTTTGTTTGTTTTAAGTTTTCGCGTGCACAGAGGTAGTTAGTGTATGAAACTCAGGTCTGGAAGGCTGTTAATATACAGTATGGATCCTGAAGTTGCAGCGACCCCTCCTGGCAGCAATGCCGCCCAGCAGGATGCTACAGAAGTTAGCTCATCTGCTCAACCAGCTACCCCTAGTGGTAGTAATCTGGCACAGCAAGGGGCTGCTATGCCAGCAACAGCCTTGGGCCCCCCTGCTGCTTTCTGGGAAGCAGTAAGCCTGATGCAGGACAAGTTAACACCTGAACAGATTTCAGGGTTCCTGGCTAAAACAATGGAAATGATACGCCTAGAAGAGGCTGCCAGGGCAGCAGATCGGTTTGTTGCCTCCAGAGGTGAGGAGTTATTCCAGCCTACTGTGGTAATGCCTTCTACAGACAAGCAGGAATACCAACAGCCACATCAAGATATCTCTCGACGACCTGTACAGAAGCACAACACTTCTACCCCAAGGTCATCACTAAATGACACGAAGCCTCAGATGAACAGCCCTACCACGAAGTCACAGCCCCGCTACAGCCAGCAGCCTGTGGCCAGCATGCAGGGCCAGCCAGGGAAAAAGGCTAGCCCTAAATGCTTTCTCTGTGGAGAGCTTGGACATATTAAAGCCAACTGTCAGCAGAAGCCTGAGTTGGCCCAGTTAGTGGTTGCGTCAGCCGCCAGGGAGTCTTCACTGCAACCTGAGGACCAACCTGAACTTGGACTGCAATCACTGTCTCCTGCTACACCAGAAGGAGTCCTGCCGGAAGAGGTGGAGGAACCTGGGGCAGACTCTCAACATAGCATCGTAGGCCCAGAGATCGAGATCATCCATGCTGATACCTCGGATGTCAGAGCAGCTGCTGGCGGAAGTCCAGGAAGAGCTTCTCCATGCCAAGAGGGTAGTCAGCCTGGTCTCATGCTGGTCCCTGTCACACCTGACTCAGTGCTGCTCAGGGGGCGGGAGAGTCTCAAGTGAGCACCGAGCAGAGTCAGGTGCTGGACAACTTGCCTGAGATGCAAAAGGTTGGTGCAGAGGAGGAGAATCCAACAACGCTGACTCGAGAGCCAGCAAGGGATTCAACAGCAGCTGAAACTCCAGAGGACGCTCCAGTCAAGGGAACAGAACCTGGAGAAGCTGCAGCGCAACGAGAATCTGAGGCGAGTCTGCCACTCCAGGTGGAACAGCTGGTTCCTGTTCAGCGACAGCAGTTCCAGGAAAACCAGGAAGCAGATGAGAGCCTTCAAGCTGCCTGGACCAGAGCAAAGGAAGAGGCGAAGTCTTCTCCAATGATGAAGGGGCCCAGATTTGTAATCGTTGAGGGCCTATTGTATCGTGAGTCTGGCCCAAGAGGTAGCAAGGGGGGTGTACGCGCTCAGAGACAGTTGCTGGTACCTTCTAAGTATAGAGCCAAACTCTTGAGTCTGGCTCATGATCATCCTAGTGGACATGCTGGGGTGAACAGAACGAAGGACAGATTGGGAAAGTCCTTCTACTGGGAGGGGATGGGCAAGGATGTTACTGATTATGTCCGATCCTGTGAGGTTTGCCAGAGAGTAGGGAAATCTCAGGATCAAGCCAAGGCCCCTCTCCAACCACTTCCTATCATTGATGTCCCATTCCAGAGAGTGGCTGTGGACATCATGGGACCTTTCCCTAGGAAGACTGCTAGGGGAAAGCGGAAGCAGGTACAGTCGTTCCTTGGCCTAGCTGGGTACTACCGGAGATTTGTGCCCAACTACAGCCAAATAGCTGCACCTCTAACAGATCTGACAGGTTCCAAGAAGCCTGAGATAGTGAAATGGACAGCAGAGTGTCAAAAAGCCTTTGCAGCCTTGAAGCAGGCCTTGATGGCAGATCCCGTGCTCATGGCACCAGATTTTGACAAGCCGTTCATAGTGGCTACAGATGCTTCTGACAGAGGCATTGGAGCGGTCTTACTACAAGAGGGTCCGGATGGCATCTTGCATCCCATTCTGTTCCTCAGTAAGAAGCTGTCTGCAAAGGAGTCCAATTGGTCCATTCCAGAGAAGGAATGCTATGCCATGGTGTATGCACTAGAGAAGCTGAGACCATATGTCTGGGGACGTCACTTCATTCTCCAGACTGATCATGCTGCCCTCAGATGGCTCCATACAGTCCGGGGGCTAACAAGAAGCTACTCCGATGGAGTCTGGCCCTACAAGACTTTGACTTCAACATTCAACACGTGGCTGGAAGTTCCAATGTGGTTGCGGACTCCTTGTCACGCAGAGTCCTGGAGGGAGGTTAAGAGGGATGAGCTTTACATGTCTGTTATTGATAATATGGTTAACCTGTACTGTTGTGTGTTTGTATATATTCTCTAACTTTTCTTTTCTTAGGTCCCAGGATGAAATCCCAGCCGGTGTGGCTCCAGCCTTCAGCTGTTTCCAGACCGTCTGAGATTTGGGGGGCGTGTGATAATGGAGCTTCCCATTATCTTGACTTAGCTAAAGGGGGACATTACCCTCTTCAGGGAAACCAAGGGTTAATCAGGTGTTGGGGATTAGATTACATCATAGGTCATGTGGGTCAGCATCATAAGTCATGTGGTCAGCATCATAGGTCATGTGGGTCAGCATCACAGGTCATAGGGTGAGAACTGACCAATCAAAAAGAAAAGAAGTGAGCATCTTCAGGATGCTTCCAGATGCTTCGAGGGAGAAGTTATAAAACTTCTTGGAGACCATGTGGCCGAGAGACAACAGAGAGATAACAAAGGGATAACAACCAAGGAGCCTCCTGGAGGGGGGTTCTGTGCCAGTAGCAGGCTGGAGGCCATAGGCCTCGCCTCCTGGCCCTTCCTTTTAGAACATCTAAGCCTGAGAACCATCTGTGAGTACTAGACTAAAGTTATCTAGTCGCGTTAGGGACTTTTCT
This sequence comes from Ctenosaura bakeri, assembly GCA_948474755.1. Taxonomy (NCBI): domain Eukaryota; kingdom Metazoa; phylum Chordata; class Lepidosauria; order Squamata; family Iguanidae; genus Ctenosaura; species Ctenosaura bakeri. Next base: position 63,790 of record CAOLHI010002416.1, on the reverse strand, counting down.
GTTATTTTGGAGGCTGGCTGATCTAAAGAATGTATCTGTGCTTTCATATCTGTTCTTTCTGTAACTAAGCGTGCCTGGGAAGAGGGAGCTTCCCATGTGTGTTAATTTGCCTTGTTTATTTACCTATCTTTAATAAATACTTTCTGTAAAAGACCCCGTTTCTCTCCTTCCCACGCCAAGCTAGGTAGACTGGGGGAAAAGGAAGATCCTTAAGCTTAGGGATATATGTGGTTGGACAGGGTCCCGCTGTACTGTACAACTGTCCAGATAATTCATAATTCAGCGGGTGGTGGCAGCGAAGATGAATTAACAACTAAAAATCATAAAGGCTGGAATATACATCCCAGCAGCGCATGGTGTCATTTTCCAGCCTCACATGGTGGCGTGCGGTGGGATGTGGCATTCCCAGCCTCACACAAATTAACAGTGGCAGGACCCCACTCACTGTCCACTTCAGCCCAGCTGATCAGCTTCTTAACTGTTGATATCTCATATCCAATAGTGATAGAGAAACAGAAATCAGTGAGGGCTGAGAGAAGCTTTCATCTGTGTAGATATTCACTCTCATACTTACCAGTGAGCCCTAGATCTTAGAGGCCAAGGAGAAATTTAAATTTAAATCACCTCATTCTTGTGTGCTGAACTATTTGCGTATGTGTGGTCCCTCTTCTTTCAACCAGCTGGATTTGATTCTTGACATTAAAATGTTGTCCAGTCCTGTCCATTAGAGGACCAAGCACAGAAAACATCCTTCACCCAAAAGATGTATTGAGATGTCAGAATCTACCTACAAATTCCCTCATTGGACTCACCATTGACAACACAAGCACTGCCATAACCAACATCAGGGCTTTTTTTATTTTTTTTCCCTTAATATACATATTAACACTGTAAAACATACTGTAATACATACAAAAAAATTCCAACAGTTAATATGAAATATTCAGTGCTCCACCCACGACCAACAAATTAATTTTCCCAATAAATATAATATTGCTTTAATCCTTCCCTCTCTTCCCAACTCGGGAACAAAGAAAATTTTTATTTAAAACCCCTTTCCTTTGATCTGGAGAATCGTATTGATTTTTTTATAATTTTGTACCCTCTCCTTCCTTTAATTGTTTCTATTAGTTTGTTCTACTTCCTTAGCCAATCACCTTCATTTGACTGACCCATATACCCCATTCTTCTTTCTAATATAAAATCAAACAATATTCTGAAATAGAATATTGCCATCTATCCAACCAACCTCACTTCACAGGAAGTGTGGAATAAACAAAGCAACACAACCAACCGAAAGCTACTATAAGCCAGCAGGCACAGGCCTGGAAAACAATTTCTGTGCACTGTAGTAAACAGTTTTAGACATCCGTCTAAAACTGTAAAAGGTCTAGAATGAAGCAATCTTTTTTCTTCTGCATCTGGTCTTTTGGTTTTGCAGATGGACAGCTCTCTATCTCATTGAGCTGGATGCAGAAGTAGCACCCTACCACTGGAAAGTCACAATGAGGAATGTAGTAACAATTTGAGGAGGAGAGGGCAGACAAAGTTTAATAACATCTCAGAGATGTACTCTGTGCAACAGTTCTATATAATACAAGGCTGTGAGTTCGATCCTGGCCGGCTCCAAGGTTGACTCAGCCTTCCATCCTTCTGTAGGTCAGTAAAATGAGTACCCAGCTAGTTGGGGGCATGTATAGAAAATGTATCGAAATACATGCTATTTGTAAATTGTTCGCCGCCTCGATCGATATGGAGAGGGAGACAAATAAATAATAATAATAAATAATAATAATGTTCTGCCTGTTAGGAATTTGCCACCAGATATTTTGAGGGCTATAGATATTGAGGGATCATCAAATCTATGACGTGGAGTGTATTGCATATATGTTGGGCAAATTTTACGTACTGTATTTCCATTTCTCCTTTGCCTTTGTGGTAGGGAATGACTGGTGAGAGATACTTTATTCTTTTTGCAGACATAAATTGAGTTAGCAAGTCAAGAAACCAAGATGACAAAAAGAGGTTCCCTATTCTAAAATCAGTAATGGAGTAACTTACAAATGTGTCTTTTTTTAGAAAAACATCTCTCAAAGATTTGTACATTAGGAATGTAGACAGTCTAAGGGTCTTTTGAGGTAGTAGCTCAAAATTCATTGCCTGTGAAGAACTTTCACCTGTTAACACTGGTGACTTTGTTGTATAACAGGAAAGTAAGTGTCAATATTGCAGGGGCAAGGACTCCTGTTCTGACCTTTAGAGAGCTGTAATTGATTTGCAGAGTTGATATAAAGTCTGGAATCTGCTGTAATTCTGTGATGGAAACCACCTTGCTGCTTTAGCTTACTTGTTTTTTTGGGTGTGTTCTTAGGTCCTGGAAATAGTAGAAAAAACAATTGATGATAAGCGAGTGAAGATAGAAATGACGGATGGCTTTGATCCACTCCCAGTTAGCCCCTGGGATGACCAAACGTTTGGCGTGCTGGTTTTCCGTCAGTCTATCCTGGATGTTTTCCCAGATGTTGGCAGTGTAGCTCCAGGTACTGGCAAATTAATGATTGTTATTGTTTTGCTTCTTTGTTTCCATTCAGTAATCCTTATTTTGTTTCCAGTTTCTATAAATTCTGTTTCATTGCTACATCCCCAACACATATACACATGCTCAAATGAAAAGCCATTGATTTTTTTTCACTCTGCTGTTTCCTGTTTCTGACGTAAGATGTTTGGGAGCTTTTTAACAGTAAGAGTGTTAAAAAGAAAATTAACAAAAACTGGCAACCAGTGTACCTTGACTTTAATCTCTCTGTTCAAATATACAATTTTGGGGGTCTTAAAGCTGTCATATTATAATTTATTCATTTAGAACATCTATAGGTCTTCCATTCTTATTCAAGGTGGCTTATTGAATAAAGCCTTAGTATGTAATATTATTTAATAATTTAAGAATACAGTGGAAGCATTTCTGCTGAGACCTGAGCTGCTGAATAGGCTTCTGTTGCTCCAGCACATATAGGGAAAAGCTTACAAAGCTCCTAAAGACATTTCAACACTTGGGAATCTGTACCAATTCAAAACTGCATGATAAGATGGGCACAAGATACAGGATATAATGTAGAGTTGGACAAATGGGAAAAGCTATGGACAAGAGGCCTAAAAGATGTACTCTGTTATGATTGTAAAGAATATGTCTATAAAATGATATTTCGGTGATATCTAACACCATCTAAAATATTTAAAATTTATAAACATTTAAACAAAATCTGTTGAAAATGTAAAGAACCAGAAGATACACTCATTCACCTGTGTTGGACATGTACTAAAGAAAAATCCTTTTGGAAAGAATTCCAATTATGGCTGCAAAAAAATTTAAAAACTAAAATTCAATTGAATCTGGAATGAATGCTATTAGGAATGACCAGTGAATATACCAAATTCTTTAATTATAAAATCTTACACTGCATGATTATTGCTGCAAGGATAATCTGTGCCCCACAGTTGAAAAATGCTGCAATGCCCAACAAGGAAAATTGGATTTTGAAAATATTAGAAATTGCAGACATGGACAAGCATCTATGCTCATGAAAGGAAAAATGGTTGAATAATTTCAAAAAGACTGGGAACCCTTTTTGAATTTTTTAAAGGAAAAAGAAGGAATTAGGGAGCTGTGGGGATTTTTGTTCTAAAGATCACGGGATCACAAAACAGATAGAATATTATAATAACTATTATTTTATTTATACTAAAGATAAATTCAAGGAAGAAGAAATTGTAGACAGTATATGATATCAATTAAGAGGGGAGGAAGTCAAAAAATTTTAAGTAATGCAGGATACAATTTGGGGAAGATTATAGAAGAAAAATCAATGACAGATTAGTTAATGACAGAGATTGATACAGTTTATACATGCTCAAAGAATATGATTTTTCTTTCTTTTCTTTATCTTGATTTGTATATTAGTAATTGATTATATGAAAATCTAATAAAAAATTATGCTTAAAAATCTTCAGCGCTTATCTCCCAGTGCAAGATAAAGTGAGCTGGAGCCTAAATCCAGTTGATAGTCTCAATTAAAGTAAACTGTTGAATCAGTTGCTGAATCAACACTTAGGTAAAACATACTGAATCAGTAAATCTACTCTTTGAGACTAGCCACTGGACTGAGGTTTTGAGATCCCTTTAATCTATGATCTTAATACAATATTGACTTCCTTGCTATCAGTTTCATGAGTTATACTGATGATTTCTCCTCTAGGCATTTGTGTTGGAAACACTGACAGTAGACATTACACCAGTCTCACAAATGCCATTTATCGATTTAACCCAGTGATCTTTGGCACCACGGATTTGCCAAGGTACAGTATTCCACTTGATCATTTCTTCCTAGTGAAAATTCAAGGGGATAAACAATGTTTCACTATCAATGCAAATAAATTAGTACCATTGAAACTTGACAGAGGCCAGCACTTTTCTATACTGTATCTTTGCATTGGATTCACAGTGCTGTGGTTTGAGGGCTGGAATAGAATTCTGGGAGACCAGCATTCAGATCCTTGTTAGCTATGGAAGCCCACTAGATGGCCTTGAGCAAGTGACAGTCATCCTTAGAGGAAGACAGTAGCAAACCTCCTCTTAAGAAATCTTTATAAGAAAAGCTGATGATAGGGTTGCCATAAGTTGGAGTCAGGCTGAAAGCAAAAGACATAGATTCCCAATGGTTCCTGCAGAAGCACTTAGGAGGTACTGTAACACAGATCTTAAAGTGGCTTTGCTCGCTTTGCTGGCTTTTAATCTCATCCAGTAAATGTTATTACCTCATAACAAATGCATTTCACACACACTGTAAAAGGAAGCAAACTAAGTTTATTTATTTGTCTTAGACCTGTAAATCCAACAGACCTTTCCTAATCCTTAGTTTCCAGTGCTGTGAAAATGGACAGAACTCCAAACATAGGCTAGAGGTTGGTAATTGGCAAAGAGTAGTATGCGTCCCTCTTTGTACACTTTTGAGCGCAGCTTGGAAATATTAGTATTAGCACAAATGCATTAATAAGAAATTTCTAAGTCTTCATTAACACCACAATGATATATAAAAATAAAATTTCAGTTTATATGCCTAACCCTTGTTCATATTCCCTATATTTCTTTTCCTCCTTTTCCCTGTCTTTTTTTATCTTACTGTTTTCTTTTCTGTATTCGTACTTTTAAAATCCAGTTTTGATATATAGATACATACATACATACATACAAATTCACAATATTTTTTAAAAGTGAATTTGTTAAATTATTAAATTAAAAGATATTTAAAATTACAAAAAAATGACCAGTAACAAATTAGATTAACAAAAAACATTAATCCATACTCAAAAACAATGCCATTGGCATTTAACAATTAAATAATCCATTTTAAAATCATTGTTGAAAATGTTAAGAAATAAGGAGTAATTAATAAATTTTTAATATAAATTATTTCTCAGCTCTGGTCTTGAAAGTTTCTTATTTTGGATCCCTTATTTCCACATCATAAAATTAATGTCATTGCTGTGGGTAGCAATAAGGGACAGAGCATTTTCTGTAGTGGCATCTAGAAAATGTATTCTGTAGAAAATCCTGCTGGCCCTATCTCTTTTCTTCTAAATATTATAAAAGTATTTTTGTTCCACAATACCACTGAAGGAGAGGCATATATGTCTTTGGGAAGTTACTATTTGCTTATATTCCTCTTTTTTGAATAGATAATTTGATTGTTTATTGCACTCACTCTTTTTACATTGGTGTTGTTAACTGCCTTGGCATTTAGCAATGGGGAACATGCAGCCCTTCACACATTCTTGGACTACAACTCCCATCACCCACAGCCAGTATAACCAATTATGAGAAATGATGGTCAGTGTAGCTCACTGAAATCTGAATCAAATTTCCCACTGCTATTTTAGTAGAAAGCCATGAGATAAAATATTTTAAACATTTTTTTTCTGAATACAGTTCATAGCATTTCAGAGGCTCTGGCAGGCCGAGACAATAAATACTTTACATAAATTCAATAAATAAGTTACCTAGTATTCATGTTAGTTGAATCATAGAACCACAGTTGATTAACTGAAATTTAAGCTGATTAACTGAAATGTGTAATGTTTGCAACCTCTTTAATACTGTTACTGAGGTGTAATTGCTGAGCCAAACTTCTCATCTGTGATTGAAAACCAAACATCAGTGGTCCACTGACTGCCAAAACACATATCCGTGGTCATTTGTGTCTTTAGGTATGAATGTAGAGAACATATGTGTACATTTTTGACAAAAACAACAGCAGATTTACAGTGTTCATAATTAATAGTTTGGGGTTGAATCCAGACTTAGATGTGTGCCTTCAAACCATTTCTGGCTTATGATGAACCTCGAGTCGCCATAAGTCTGTTTTCAAAGAGTTTCTTGACAGAATTAGCTCAGGTTTGCGCTTGCCTGCCTCTGAAGCTGAAAGAGTGTGACTTGCTCAAGATTACCCACTGAGTTTCCATGGCCAAATAGGGATTCAAACCCAGGTGTCCCAGTGTCCTAGTCAAACACTCAAACCATCCTGGCTCTCTTAGACCTAGTAGACTTAATAAAATCAAAGTAACTTAAATCCTACAGTTTCAGTGATTTGCTACATTTGAATTCAGTCCATGCACTGTTTCTGTGCAACAGTAGCATGCCAATGATTTGATGCTAATTGGCATAAAAATAACCTTTTTTTTCCCCTTTTAATCAGGTTCCATGGGTTGAATGAAAGGATCTCTGTTGATGGATATGAAAAGCAAGTAAAATTTCTCTTCCAGCTAATTCAAAATTCTGATTTACACCAACCAACAGTGCCACATACGAACCTTCATGAGTTGTGAAAAGAAAAAGTAGAAAGGTTTGTGAGAACTGCTACAATCTGAGATATATCATGCAGCTGTATTCCATTTTGCCCTCTGTTCCTGAAGTGAGTTGTTAGGAATAATGACTAGAATCAGATGTAAAGTAATGCGTTATGCTGCACAACTGGTTGTGAAACATACTGAAAACTAGAACTGAACAAATTACTTTGCATCACAACAAAGGTATTAAGCTTCATGTTATGTTCTACTTCACAGACATTAGATTTTTGAAAATCTTGATGCTGACCACATAGGGCAGCAGTATAAAGTTTGCATACTGAAGAACTTTGGACTGTTCTCAGATGGAAAGAACAGAGGCATACAGAGGCAAAAGATAAAGGGGTTGCTCCTATGGTGTGTTGTTGAGGATAACAGATAGTTGGTAGTATCTGATGTGCAATTTCCCAATGTATATGTTAATCACATGAAGTGTGAGTTACCATTACCACATCATGCATGTTGGGCAGGCTGCATTTCCAGCCTGGTTGAAGTCCAGTGAATCAGATTTCACTTTTTTTTGCTCTTGTTTCTGATAATCTGAGTTTGTGGTACATTTTGTTATTAACTGTTTATCACAGTGGTTCTTAACCTGGGGTCTACAGTCCCCAGGAGGTCCATGAAGCTATGCTGCTGGACACAAACAGTAGTGGCAGGGACAGGGATGTGGGAGCAGGGTGCAAGTGCTGAAACTGCTCCCTTGTTTCCAAATGAGGGAGCAGTTTGTGCACATGCATATGCCTGCCTCCATGTCCCATTCATTAGGAACAAAGCAGCAGGGAATGTGGGCAGCTGTATGTGTGCACCCAAATTTTGACTCTGAAGACCTGGGTTTGAATCCCCACTCAACCATGGAAACCCAGTGGGTGACCTCAGGCAAGTTACATTCTCTTAGCCTCAGAGAAAGGCAAAGGCAACAAACCTTGCCAGGAAAACCCCCATGATAGATTCACCTTAGAGTTGCCATAAGTGTGTTTTCAAAGAGGAGAGACATAATTGTTAGAAAGGACCTCCCCCTGTTAGCGGCACTTTGTTGTAGGGTGCCTTCAAGTCACTTCTGACTAATGCCAATCCTAAGGTGAACCTAACACAGGGTTTTGTTTTGTTTTTGTAAGATTTGTTCAGAGGGGGTTTGCCTTTGTCTTCCGCTGGGGCTGAGAAAATGTGACATGCCCAAGGTCACCTAGTGTTTGAGTGGGGATTTGAATCCTAGTCTTCAGAAGCCTTTAATATAAATATTTAAATCTAAATTTAAAATATTTAAATGTTAAATCTTGGGGGTCCCTGGCAACAAATTATATTTACAAGGAGTCCTCAGTAAAGAGAAGATTTAGAGCCACTGGTTTATCAGATTGAGAGAGAAATACACATCCAGGTATGGCAGAATCATTTCTACAACACCTAAAAGAAACCTCACAAATGACTTACCACAGGATAAACTGAATGTTAAGAAGTACACCTTTTGTTTTTGTCAAAATCATTATCTGCAGCCCTTTAAATATCAGTGCCTGCCACCCACATCCATTCTAATGATAGGGACCCAGGTCTTCTATGTAGAGTCTGCCACAACATTTAATTTGGCCTCTTGGCGCTGCTTCTGGCTGGGGATTTTACAAGTCACTTCTCAGTCACAATAGATTCTTTGAAGGATTCCTTTCTGAAACACAGACTTTTCTAAAATATCACAACAGCTCCTAGTGTTGACTCATGATGTTGTATATATCTTTAAATTTGACTACATTTGCAGTGTTAGTTAACTGTTTTTATCTCACACACTGATTGAAATCTCATATGAACCATGGCTAGAGCCAGCATGGTATAGTGGCTTGAGTGTTAAACTAGGACTCCAGTAGACCGGGATTTGAATCCCCACTCAACCATAAAAACCCATTGGGTGTCCTTGGGCAAGTCACAGTCTCTCAGCCCCAGAGCAAGGCAATGGCAAGGCCCTCTGAAGAAATCTTGCCAAGAAACCACCACAATAGGTTCATCTTAGGGTCTCCATAAGTCAGAAATGATTTGAAGTTAAACAACAGTAACAAAATGTGATGACTGTAATTTCAGATTTAAGGCCACATTTTAAGAGAGATGTATTTCCCTTGTGTTCTGATTGACTAAATTACTTTAAACCAGGGGAAGGCAACCGTTTTGATCTCCATAGCTACATTCTTTGGAGGGAAATCTCCTGAGGAGATCAAATATTGGGATGACAGGACCAGAGTAGGCAACTGGCACTGTCAAGAAGGATGAATGCAAACCTGTTGATAGGCCACCCATTGTCTCTCTGCCCCCCCATGAGTAAGATCTCCCCCAAGCCTAATTTAAACCTGGGGTTAGGAAGCTTTTCACCCTGCCCCCCACATCTGAGAGCAACTATGCTTAGAAGAAAGATCCCACTTACGTGAAATTGTGGTGCTGGGGCAGGGATGAAGAGGAAGAGCTGTGGGCTTCATGGACCCCTGCTTTTATAATGATAGTATGATTCATATTTTTAAATGGGCTAATTTTCTGAATGTCTTGTGAATTCTTCCTTACTTCAGTGGAAAGTATACCTGACAGACAAATCTTATATCCAAGTTTAATTTGAATGCTACTAGGAGACAGGGAATTTATGTCTTTGGTGTTCTTCCTCTGTCACATTTAGCTCTTATTTCTTTTAATCACTTTGGGAGACATGATAATGGAGATGCTATAATAGGACAGTCCTTAATGTAACTTATCACGCTTTATTCATATTGCTTCCAGTCACTTAAATTTATCACTAGAAACATGAATACACAATTGCCAAAAAGAGGAATTATTGACTGAGATTTTTTTCTTTTAGAAGAGGTACAGGTTGTATACCAAAACAACAAAGCTGAAATCTTTGGTGCTTGGTTCCTTGGGGATATCTGTGTGCAAATACAGACAAGATAAGAACCTGAACAATATAAAAGAAAAATACATGTAGCAGAAAAATATAGCAGAAAACAGGAAGATCACTAGTATTTTAGATACAAAATGTGAAAATAATACTATATGATTAAACTGTGACTCTTACAAATTTTCTTAACTGTTCTGTTGACATTTGCACTGTGGTTTTATTTGGATGTAATAACTACTACAGCATGAAACATATTTTTCATAATAAGGCAATAAAGAAAGTCTGTGACTGACTACTTGAACATTCTCTATAATTCACTGTAGGACAGTACTTTATGCCATTGATCTTTTTGAGTTGACTTTCTTCTCATTAAAACAAAATTTTCCTGAAGAAAAGGAAAAGAATAAAACTCAATTTTCCACCTAGTACTGCCTTAGGAGTCTATCTTAAATTTCCTCTCTTTGCCCTAACAACCCAGACCAAGCCAAACCAAACCACTATACTGATCCCACAGGCTTTTTATGGATCAATCCTAAAGACCAAGCCTAAATAAAATCAGATCCTGCCATCTGTAAAGATAACTGCTTGGGACATGCAAGGATTGACTTCATCTTGCTAGAGGTGTTGGTTATCCATACACACAGCAAAGTCCATTTAATGAACACTGTATAGCACTCTAAAAATGAAGATAAAAAATTAAGTAGGCTGTAAAAACAGAATTGCATACAAACATGGTAGAGGCACAATATGCTATATTTGGTATGGGTAAGTGTCCTTTATCCAGAATTCTGAAATCCCAAATGTTCTAAAATCAAAACTGTTTGAACTACAACACACATACCTGTAGTGTATTTGCAGGGCTGGCGAGATAGATGCCTAGAGAGAGATACGAGGATCTGTGAAATGACAGGAATCCATGTCTTCCCCCATTCCACAGGTTCTCTTGTCTCTCTCCAGCCAAACAAATGAGCAGGAGGGCTGTAGCTGCTACCTTGAAGGTAGAAGCAGGTGGCTTGTAGCCCTGCCACTACTGCTGTTGGAGTTGGCTGCAGTTGCTGGATTCCCATCTGCAGAAGACTTGAGTAGGAAAGGCACTGACTGGAATCTCCAGTTCAGTAGTAGAAGCTGGTGGGGGGGGGAAGGAGGCTGGGTTTTTTTTGGTATGGGACTCTCCCCCAGGCCAGGACTGGAGACTGTTGCCAGAAGTCACCATTGCTGTGTTCTGCTCTAAACCTCACTTTGGCTGGGGATGGAGGAGCAGCAGCAGCCACTGTGGCTGCCACTTGTGCAAAGTTTGGCTGCAAAGTCAGCTGCACCATCTCCTTCCCTCCTGCTCCTCTCCTCTTCTCTCCCTGGAGGCAGGAGAGCCTGAAGAATCTGTGCCTGGTGGCCAAGGCTTACCACTGTCTTCACCGCTGCCCTATTTTATTTTATATACAGGTTTTTATGTATACATTATTTTATATACAGGTACTTGCACAGTATCCCAAAATCTGAAATACAGAATACTTCTGGTCCCAAACATTTCAAATAATCTGTAGTATAAGAAAGAAAGAGAGGAAGTTGCCTGTGTGCCTGCTCATAAAGCATGCCAGGTAGAAGACTGACTAAACACTTCATTGGATGTTCTCTATCATTGGCAGGAAGCAGGGAAAATTGATTTAGAGTCTAGAATCAAATTTCAGATCCTAGGGTTTAGGGGGAAGGGTTCAGTGGATACTGGGGAAATTGGTGGTAGATAGGAAAATAAGGAAGCTAATTAAAGCACTGGCAGGCCACAATGAAAAGCCTCAAGGGCCATGCTAAACTATAGATTGCTTTCCCCCAAAACTGGAGGATGGCAGCTTATGGGCCACCACATGTTGTTGGACTACATTTCCTATCATTCCTCACCATCAGTTGTGGTGCTGGAGACTGATGTGAACTACAGCCTAACAACATCCAATAGGCCGTTCATTCCTTTTCCTTGCTGTGCCGTCTCCCTTTTTCTAGCTATGCTCCAAGATATTCAAAAAGAAGCAAAAAATGGCAGAGCAGAAACAGCATGGAAGTCTGAAAAAGGATCTTTTCTTTTTGCTGCTGTTTCTCTGAATTCCTATCAACCCACAATCTGTTCTGAAGTTTTAGGGGCAAGAAAAGCACAATCTGAGTTGTAATACAAGAGAAAGAGAAGCACCTAACCTATGGCAGATTAAGTGTAGCTCAGAGGATAGATTAGGGCTTGAACACAGTTGGAAGAGATGGGTGTCCCATGAACTTTCAAAACATCCTAGGCAACCAGGATGATGCTCTTGGTTTTTTCTGTGTTCTCTCTTATTGCCCTGGCCGTTTCATTTGCTATCTAGCCTTTCTACACTAGATCGTTCAGACACAGATGTGTTACATAACTTTTATTAGAATGCTGATTTAGATTTACATTAGCATGCATACCTCCCATTACATTGTGCCCAAACAAGTTGGTTACCTGTGATTGAATCACTTACGGATGTGTTAATCTGGTTCTTTTAGCAGCAAGGAAACATTACTTCTTTCTTACAACATGTTCTCCTTTTGAAGAGATTAGAGCTCTCCATAATCGTTAGACTGTTAAAGCAGTTTCAGCTCTTCTTGCAAATGAATGAGAAGTTGCCAAAAAGGGGATGAAAGGACCCCCCTATTTGAAGAACTATAAAAAAAAAGTTTTAAAAAATGAAATCAAAGAAGCCAAAGAACAACTCCCAAAAAATCTCAATCAAAGGCTGAGCATCTCCACTACCTACAGAATGCTGAGTGTCCAAGGGTTGGGTAAAAGAACAGAAATCAGGGTAGAAGGTTGAAATGATGTCATATATCTTAGGACATGGCATAGACACTTTGTTGTAACGTTGAACAGGAATATTCCACAGAAACACATTTTGTTGCACATATTAGCAATTAAACAATAGATTCCTTTTTGACAGGATTCTGTTAGTTGCTTTCACATCATAAATTATGCTGGAGTGCGCTGACTTGCATTTTTCAGCCCTCTACTTTATTTTCAGCTTAAATTCCTTTAGGTCATTAATCTTGCAGTGATTCAGTGGGCATTTCTTCTGATTTTCCTCAAGGAAAGAGTTAGTTGTTACCAACAAAAAAAAAAAAAGCTTTTTGTTGCTGTAGCAAACCGAAATAGTGACAACTCAAAGGGATATATACGACTATATCCTTGAGAGCAGGATATGGGTTATGGGTTCTTTTGATAAATGCCAGTATTGCTCTTTTTTACTACTGTTCTGTAATCTTTGGTTGCTTCCAAACTTGGATTACTTTTTACAAATGAATTTATTATGTAACTTTGGCTTCTTTGGGAGAGTGGGTGGCAGCATTACCATTACCAGTTGCATTGCTTATTGCTTTTTTGTTTGTTTGTTTGTTATTTTTTAGTTCCTTAGGGGAAAAAATATAAGGAAATTCAGTAGGTCCCCCATATCCATGGAGGATACCTTCCTGAATGCAAATGGTGAAAGATGTGGACAATATCAAATCCTTTATTTTGACCTCCAAGTCAGACTCTCCTACCTGGTTCCTGCTTCATTCATACCTACCTTCTCAGCAGGGCTTGTCAAGCAGCTCCTTTCCTGGGAGCCAAATCTGGTGGGAAGCCTGGCTGCTCGGAGCCATGTGACTCTCTTGGCCAAGGAAGGAGCATCCATCTCCTTCCTCAGCTTAGAGAAGTGTGGGGAGCTCAGCTGAGAGAGGTGCCGGAAGCTCAGCTGTGCCTCACTATGAGCCTCTCTTAGCCCAATTGCACAGAGCAAGGGTCTCACCTAGCAACAGCAGCCATGGCCCTGTAGCAGATCATAGATACTGCCAACATGGTTATGGGGCACTTGCTGTATCAAAACGACCTAAACTTTGTAAAAAAGACATTAAAAAGGCCTGCCAAAGGCATTTCATTTCAGCCTCCCCTGAAAATAACAGGGGGAAAAACATTACACTATACTATGTAAGGTTATGCATTTATTCATTATATAATAACACATTATACATTACTAATTATATGAAAACTTGTAACAACCATTGTATAATTTGTAAAAGGAACACCATGATCATTACTAATAATACAAGGCATGTCCATGCCAGGGATTTAGGTGTAGAATTACTATGTTTAGTTCACTCATTTTATGCAGGAACCACACATTGCCTTTTTTGTAATTCTGTGTTTGCCCTATTGCTCCATAGTTCTCTTCTTACTTTGTTTAGCCCAATCTCCATAGTTGTAGATGCTCTTTTTAGTTGTGATTATGATGTGTATTGTGCCATATTGGTTAGATGAATGCATTACAGCTCAGCACATTTTACAGTGGCCATCATTTTATACACTCATGAATTGGTTGAACAGTGTTTTGATGAATGCTAAAGTTCTTTTCCACTTAAACTCATTGAAATATTACTACTTCACTATTATTTTCATTTATTTATTTAAAGTATTTCTGTATTGCCTCCCAGGCCACAAGAGCTTTTGAGGCAATGAACAAATAAAAATCGATTAAAACAATACAAATATAAAAAACATTTTAAAACAGATTAAAATACTCTTTTAAACTTGTACAAGCAGCCTGAAACAATCCTGGAATCCAGTTTTAAAACAGTTGAATCAGCAGTTTCAAACACTGAATGCTATGCAGAATAGCACTGTTTTGGCTGCCCACTCAAAGTGTAAAGGAGATGGGGCCAGCCTAATTTCCTCGGGTAGGAGGTTTCACAGTCAAGGTATACTACAAAGAAAGTACTGTTACATGTACCCACAAACCTAACTTCCCTAGGTGTTGGGATATGCAACAGGTCTCCCTCAAAAGATCTCAAATTTCTGACAGGCACGTATGAGCAGTAGTCTTTCAGATATCTTGACCCCAAGTCATTTAGGGCTTTGTTGGTCAATGCCAGCACCTTGAATTGTCCTCAGGAGCAAATTGGAAGCCAGTGCTGTTCTTGCAAGACAGGTGTTACACAGTCTCTAAAATGTACACCTGCCACCAGTCTGGCTCCTACATTTTGCACAAGCTGCAGCTTCCAAACAGTTTTCAAGGACAGCCCCATGTAGAATGCATTACAGTAGTCTAATTGGGAGGTAACAAAGGCATAAACCGTTGTGGCCAGATCTGCCTTTCCCAAGAAAGGCCACAGCAGGCACACCACCTGAAGATGGACAAAGGCACTCCTGGACACCATAGTAACCTGGCTTTTTTAGGAGTAGCGCTTGGTCCAAGAGCACCCCCAAACTACTAACCTGATCTTTCAGAGGGAGTGAAACCCCATCCAGAACAGGCTGCAGTCCCAGGCATCTGGATGAAGCCTTAGTCTATCCATCCACATCCAGTCCTTTACTACATCCAGGCAATTCAATACTACCACAGTCTCCATGGCATCAGTTGTAAAGGAGAGATAGAGCTGGGTATCATCAGCATACTGATGACATCCAGCCCCAAAGCTCCAGATGTCCAATCCCAGCAGCTTCATGTAGATGCTAGAAAACCCAGGAGACAGTATTGACCCCTGTGGATGTCAGAGATGGTTTGACCAAACCTCTAGAAAATACTTTCTAAAGTTAATGTAAAGGTCATGTTGCTTTAATTGCTTTAACTGTTAAGTGCACCTGGGGAAAGGAATGTGACTCAACCTGAGTTTGTGCTGAGTCAGGCTGATGAGCACCAGGTGCAGACAATACAAGGGTTGGCCAGGATTGGCTAGGTGCCTGTATAAAGGAAGCACAATCTCAGTTGTCGCCCAGTGGCTGGGAGGAGGTGCACCGCAACAAGGAAGTGTTCTATAGCCACTGAAGCTAGCACAAGATGAAAGCCCCAGGAATGGAGGGGCAGGACCATCTGCCACCATTCCACATACACTGAAGGTGCCACCAGATAGCTCGCCCGAGTCATTAGCTCACCCACAGGCTAATGGCCAAAAGGCTGAACAACAATCACCCAGGAGCACCCCCTGAGAATCTTCAGTCAGGAGACACTGGAAACTTTGCAAAGCAATGCTTTCAAGTCCCATATGAACCAAATGACTCAGAAGGATACCACAGTCAATGGTATCAAATGTCATTATTTTAAAAGCAAGAGGAGGGGGACTTAGAATATGTAGCAATGTATTTATTTCCCTAATTAAACAGTTCCAGTCTACACTTTCAATAAAATAAATAAACAAACACATGTGGAACCTGGGATCCTATTAATGTACTGTGCTACTGCAATAGTAGCATTGCATTTTTCCCCAAAACTAACACACTGGTAGCAAGGAAAGGCAGACAGTTACCACCATTTTGGAGGAGAATGCTGTTGGCTTTAACTAGATAACTTATCCAGTGTTTGTGTATGTATGGAGGGGTGATTATACATACCAGCCTTCATAGAACCTTCTTCTGGAAATTGGGCAATGAAGAAATAGGCTGATTGAAGCTGGAAGCTTTCTGTTCCCAGTGATGGTAATATTGACTGTATTCCCCTGTTGCACTGTGCCTGAAGCCTTTTTCCTCCTTGCCACCGCTACAGCCTACACTAGTGTAGTTGCCTAACAAGACTTTGGCCCTTTTTTTGGTGACTTTTCATAAGCAATAATAGGAAGTCAGAGTTAAATAAATAAGCTCATGGCCCTAAGAAAATAATTGATTTCTAAAGGATTATCTGGATTCTCCTACCCCTGCAATGGTCACTCTTGTAGATTAAACCTTTCCATTTCCCCACAACCCTGAGTTTGCAAGACCTGAGCAGAGCAGTTGATGACCAGGGATTTGTTGACTTGAATGCAAGTAACAACATCTACAACAGCTATGTGACAGTTACTGGTATGGGCCAAATACACCAGGCTGAAGAGATGGGGGGCACAATATACTGTCATTTGCAGTAGAAGATCTAAGAACCACCTCATTGGAAGTACTGTTTGGTTCCTTTTGTGTGGCAAGTTTTTTGGGGTGTATACATGAATAAGCTGTGTTCCTTGATGGTGAAAAGAGCAACACAATTTGAACGCCAAAGAGGATTCAGACTTCTGTTAACAACAATATTTGGAGTGAAAAGGTTTCAGTGACTGGAAGATGACAACATACACAGACAGGCAGGATTGTACACACATATGTGCATATATGCACATAGATTTATTCCTGAAAATAGGGCAACCCCTTCATAGTCTACTTTCCAAGATAGTGTTTATCAAATCAGAGAAAAGGAGAAATTAAGCTCAACTACACTTGATATGAGCCAGCACACTTGTGTAGCAATGCTCTGAAAAAGACCTGAAGTTTATTTTAACTAAATACAAGCAGATTCAAGGCCTTAACGTTCTAGTTAGGCTTATTTAATACTATAAGGCTAAACAGAAAACCTGGATATAAACAGGATGTATTTTACATCTCCCACACACTGTCCCGTTGCAGTGCCAAAATAAATATGCTAGAAATCAGCAAAAGTCAGTTCTGAGGGAATAGGGTGACAGCACTGGTCCACCACATAGGGCTTTTCACTACTCAGGCCTACATTTCTAGGCTGAAGTGGCATAATGGTTAACCATCAACTGGACCATCTCTGGTTGAATTTTCACTTTCCTGCCAGGCTTCACTGATGGCTTTAACCTATTTTCTTTCAACCTTAGCCATTTAGGATTATGGAAATAATAATACTAACATAGAACCATACCAATTTATTGAGATAATCAGACCTGGGAAAAGTTACTTTGTGGACTGCAGCTTTGAAAAGTGGCATGCTTGCTGGCAAATGCTAGGAGTGGTAGTGCTAAAAAGTAATTTTTTACAAGCTGTAAGGATAATTAATGCATAAAAATTGGTTTTTACATTTAGGAATGTGCTATTTTATTTCTTCCCCATCACAGTTGTGGTGTCACAAAAGACTGAGGTCGCCTGAGTTTCCTCGAGCCTATTCCTAATAATTTGTATCCGTCTGCTATTATCTTGCCAAGGCATCACAGGAGAAACTTTACAGGTGAATTAGTTGAAAGCCCTTCTGTGTGTTAGAAAGCAGGACCATTAAGTGCCAAGTCTTTTATCAAGCAAACCAATTGCAATTCAGGTCACACTGTGCCAAAAGCAGAAAGCAGGTGTGATGTAGAAAAGTGCTTACAATTCAAGGGACCAGTATAGCTCAGTTAACAAAGCAGATGTGTTCCTGGGCTTTACTTCTTTAACAGAAATGGCACCACAGGTAGAAATAACATGCGAAGAACAAGGATAGGTTCCTACCCCACAAGCAAGAAGAGCAGTTCAATATGTTTCAGCAAGCTTTTGAGTCAAACCTAACATTATGAAAAAACCAGGTCAGGTAAGCCTTGCATAAATAAACAAAAATATTTTGAATCGTCTAGTTATCACTTGAAAGTTTCTTCCAAAAGGCATCCCAAGATGATTTTTTTTCTTTTAGCAGCCTTCACTTTTCTTCTGAGGCCATTTTAGTGGAAACTTATAGATTATGCTTTATCAACATGCCAGTGTAACAGGTGAGGCAGGCTAATCTGCTTTCCCCTTATCTTTATGTTTTGCCCTTCATACTTGCTCAGTAAGCGGTTCTGGAGGAGCTGCTTACCTTACCTGTTGTACATAATAACACATAGCTACAGTAGGATTGCCTAAAGTAGAATCCCAGTCTTTCCCAGGCAAAGCTTTGTTGCATTGTTTACTGCAGACATGCTGCTACAACCCAATGGTGAAAGTCTGTCTTTCCCGATCCCCCCTTCACCATCTTCCCTATGCCAATGCTGGAGGAATAAAAGCTTCCAGCTAGACATAAAAAAAGGGCGGACAGTGCTGGGCTCCCATAAAAAGACTTTGTAAAAAGGAGTTTCTTTGTCAGAGGCTTTGTTAACTGAGATATGCCAGTAATACATAAGCAAAGCAAATGAAGCCATGTGCTGTAGAAGAGGAAAAGGTAACACAAAGTTAATGTCCAATCAGACCCTCAGGAAATTTGCTTTCTGACTACAAATAATGGCATTTAGTCATATCCAGAACATGAATGAACCAACTTTCCCTGACATCCCAAGCAGAAATTAAACATATCACTGTCCAGTCTACCAGCCTGTATGCCAAAGATAGGAAACTTTTTTTTTCTGTCAAGTGCCACATTCTTTCAGGAATAACTCTTTGGGAGCTATACACTGGTGCTGATGAGGTTAAAGCCAGTCATGGGCAGCTTCAAGAAGCAATGTGAATAGACTCACCTTATTTTTCTCCCTCTCCTCTGCCACCATCTCCAACCATCCTTTCTGTTTCCATCTCAGTTAGTTTCCAATGAGGGACAAATAGTTCTTGCCAAGATCTAAACTGAGCTAGCAGAGGGCTTTGGAAATTAGACTGAAGGTTGGAAACCCCTGCTGCATATAGCTACAGCAATTTCATGTGCCAGCACAGTTCATGTAGGATCAAGACACGAGATCACATGCAAAAAAGTATTTCTAAAACTGATCACACAAGCTGAACAAAATACTCCCGTGAAGATACATTTGATAAATATGACAGTTTTAACAATCAACTGGCCTCACAAAATCACCTCAAAATCATGGCTGTTCCTCAATACTGTGTTGCTACTTTCCACCTGAAGGTTTTTCCTTGCATTACTGTAGCCCTATAAGTCTGGCTCCTTGATGATTCTATAAATAGGAACTCTGCTTGTCCTAGGAAAGGGACTGTACAAAGATACCTGGGGAAAAAAGTCTTTTTTTCTCCACATCTTTCTCACTCATTCTCTTTATGTGAAAACTTTGACCTCAGGTATGTACTGTGGGGCTATACGCTATTCACTCATTTGGTTCCCACTGTGATTGCTGCTTTGTCTGCTGTGCTATAGTATAATAGTGACAAATATGTTGTCTAATCTACAAGCTATATCCAAGGGACATATCAGTCCTCTTGAACAAGCACCCTATTGAAGAATACAAGAGTCACCAGCTCACATCTAACACAAGGTCAAATCCCACACCTGTGTTTTCTAAAGCAAGCTGCCCTGACAACTTCTATTTTAGGGCCTGGATTTATTCTGAGTCTGTGACTACAGAGAGCTCATATCTGTTGGGTCATAATATGTCAGGCTATTTAGCAGCTGGTTGTGCTTTCAAAAGTGGGGATGCTGCACCGTCTATTCTGCAAAACTACTCTCACCATACCTCACTCTCATTCTTCCAAATCTCCTCCCACCTCTCTCCAGCTTGTCCAGGGAGGTGAATGACTGTTACACTGGGGAAGGAGCTAGAAAGAAAGGATTAAATTACCATTTTCTAGTGAACCAGTCTTTCATAAAATTAGCTAATCACTGATTTAAAATCCTGATCACCACATCTTCAAAGGGAGTACTTCCCCATCATGGCCCCTCTGCATATGCTGTTGTACAAGTAATTCCAAATAATTTGATTGTGCTGTCTGAGAAAAACAGGATTTCTGGTCCAAAGCTGAAGGGTGCTCAGTTGGAATGGTACAGCATGAATGAGAAATTTGTGGCTCTCTGGGTACAGTATTGCTAACCAGAAGCTCCCATCTCCCAGAGGAAAGAGCAGAGGAGAGCTGGGCCTGGGAAGACATCCTAGACCAGGTGTGTTTTACAGGCTTGTTTTTTTTGCTGTGCTTGAGGGGCCTTGCTTGTTTTTGCTGTTAATTGCTTGCTATTGTTTGCTGGCTATTATCCTGGCCGTGGGCTCTGCCTGATCATACGGCCTGACTAACAAGGGGGAGGAGGCAGCTAGCGGGGAGGAGCTTTATTAGGAGCTACCAACGGGCCTCTAGCTCATTTCCCAGAGGAAAGAGCAGAGGAGAGCTGGGCCTGGGAAGACATCCTAGACCAGGTGTGTTTTACAGGCTTGTTTTTTTTGCTGTGCTTGTTTTTGCTGTGCTTGAGGGGCCTTGCTTGTTTTTGCTGTGCTTGAGGGGCCTTGCTTGTTTTTGCTGTTAATTGCTTGCTATTGTTTGCTGGCTATTATCCTGGCCGTGGGCTCTGCCTGATCATACGGCCTGACTAACAAGGGGGAGGAGGCAGCTAGCGGGGAGGAGCTTTATTAGGAGCTACCAATGGCGCGCGCCAAAGGCGCGCGCACTTCAACTCCTTTACTTTCTCGAGCTTCTCCTGTACTGCTCTCTGTAGTTTCAAGGATGGAAGGAGAGGGAGCTGCTGTAGTCACCTGTTATACTTGTGGCATGTTCCTTTTCTTGCCACAAGAGGTTCTTGGATACACCTGCACCAAGTGCAAGCTGGTCACCTTCTTGGAGGAGAAGGTTCGCCAGCTGGAGGCACGAGTTTCTGATCTCCACCTTATCAGGGAAGGGGAGGAGTTTTTGGATAGGGAAGAGAAGACCTACCGGAACTCCAAATACAAGGAGGAGCTGCCAGATCAGGAAGCCAGTACACAGCGCCAGGAAACGGAGGCTTGGGCAAATGTTACACAGAGGAGTAAAAGGACCAGAAAGGTAACAGAGACTCTTAACCTACACAATCGCTTTGATGTACTTGGACTTACAGACAAAGAGGAGCACTACGCAGAGGGAACAGAATGTCAACAAGAAAGAATCCAACATCGGCAACAGGAACTAGATCAACGCTCCCAGCCTCAACAGAATGCTCAGGCAGTCCTGGTAAAACACGCTTATCGAGGAGCCCAGGGGAAGCCTCAGAAGAGGCGAGTTCTGGTTGTTGGGGACTCTTTGCTAAGAGGAACTGAAACAGCAATCTGCAAAACAGACAAGCTCAATCGAGAGGTCTGTTGTCTTCCTGGGGCCAGGATCAACCACGTAACGGAGAGGCTAACCAGGCTAGTCAAACCCACTGACTATAAGCCCCTCATTTTGGTCCATGTCGGAACCAATGACACTGCGAGGAGCAGCTTAAACCACATTGCAAAGGACTACGAACATATGGGGACGAAGCTTAAGGACCTTGGTGTGCAGGTGGTCATTTCGTCTCTCCTCCCTGTTCAAGGATACGGCGCACGTAGGGAAAGGGCAATAGTAGAGGTCAACAACTGGCTCCGCACATGGTGCCGCCAACAACGGTTTGGGTTTTTGGAACATGGCCTGAATTTCCATGAACATGGGCTTCTGGCGAGGGATGGGCTGCACCTCACAAAACTGGGCAGGAATGTTTTTGCTAACAGTCTTGCAAGGAAGATTAAGAGGTCTTTAAACTAAGTTCCACTGGGGAGGGGGACAATATTATTCAGGGCAAGGACTCAGAGAACACAGGGGGAAAAGGCCCAAATGATACTGGACAAGTAGTACAAGTGGCCAATGGCGGGAGGAGTAGAATCAATAGTGCAGGACTTGCAGGAAGGGCCCAGGGACTTAAGTGTCTCTACACTAATGCAAGGAGTATGGGAAACAAGCAGGATGAGCTTGTACTCCTAGTACAAGAAAATAAATACGATTTGATAGGCATCACTGAGACCTGGTGGGATGAGTCTCATGATTGGAATACAGGAATAGAGGGGTATAGCCTGTTTTGTAAAAATAGACCAAACAAGAAAGGAGGAGGAGTAGCCTTGTATGTCAAGGATGTTTTCACCTGTGAAGAGATCCAGGACTTAAACCCAGAAAGCCAGGTAGAGAGCATTTGGGTAAGAATTAAGGCAGCGAGAAACAATAGGGATATTCTGGTGGGGGTTTACTACAGACCTCCAACCCAGGCTGAGGACTTGGATGACGCCTTCCTCAACCAAATGACTGCACATTCAACGAGGAGGGATACAGTAATAATAGGAGATTTCAATTACCCGGATATATGCTGGCAGTCAAACTCTGCCAAGACAGCAAGGTCCAGCAAGTTTCTTGCTTGTCTTGCAGACAACTTCATGGTCCAGAAGGTGGAAGAGGCCACAAGGGGATCAAATATTCTAGATCTGGTCTTGACCAACAGGGATGACCTTGTGAATGAGGTAGAAGTGGTTGGATCTTTAGTGGGGAGTGACCATGCCCTGTTGGAATTTAGCATTCAGTGGGGAAAGGGGAAGATAAGAGTAGCCAGACACTCATCTTAGATTTTAAAAAAGCGGACTTCTGTAAACTTAGGGAGCTGCTGGCTGGAATTCCGTGGTCAGGAATAGTGAAAGGGAAAGGAGTTCAGGAGGCATGGGAGTTCCTAAAGAAGGAGATATTGAAGGCACAGTCTAAAACAGTGCCATTAAGGAGGAAAAATGGAAGGCATCTGAAGAAACCAGAATGGTTGACTAAAGAACTCTCAGCTGAGCTAAGAGTTAAGAGAAACATGTATAGGAAATGGAAGAAGGGGAAACCACCAAAGAAGAATTTAAGCAAGTAGCTAGGAGATGTAGGGAGGAAGTCAGAAAGGCTAAAGCACAGAACGAGCTTAGGCTGGCCAGAGACATTAAAAACAATAAAAAGGGTTTTTTTAAATATGTCCGCAGCAAAAGGAAAAAGAAGGAGACAGTAGGGTCGCTACGCAGACAAGATGGCGAATTACTCACAGGGGGGAGAGAAAAGGCAGAACTACTTAACACCTTCTTTGCCTCCGTATTTTCCCAGAAGGATACAAGCACTCAACCTGGCGGTTGGGGAGCAGGGGAGGAAGCAGAGGAAATGAGGCACTTAATAAGTAGAGAGGTGGTACAGGAATACCTGGCCGCATTGGATGAACTCAAGTCTCCAGGGCCAGATGAATTGCATCCTAGGATATTAAAAGAGCTGGCAGAGGTCATTTCGGAACCGCTTGCTATAATTTTTGAGAAATCTTGGAGGACAGGAGAAGTTCCAGCAGATTGGAGGAGAGCAAATGTTATCCCCATCTTCAAGAAGGGAAAAAAAGAGGACCCAAATAATTATAGCCCAGTCAGCCTGACATCAGTACCCGGAAAGATCCTGGAGCAGATCATTAAGCAGTCAGTTTCTAATCATTTAGAAAGCAACGCGGTAATCACGAGAAGTCAACATGGATTTCTCAAAAATAAGTCATGCCAGACTAATCTTATCTCTTTTTATGATAGAGTTACTAGCTTGATAGATGAAGGGAGTGCTGTGGATGTAGCATATCTTGATTTCAGTAAGGCCTTTGACAAAGTTCCCCATGACATTCTTGCAACGAAGCTAGTAAAATGTGGGCTGGACAGGGCTACCGTTAGTTGGATTTGTAATTGGTTGACCGGCCGAACCCAAAGGGTGATCACGAATGGCTGCTTTTCGTCCTGGAGAGAAGTGACTAGCGGGGTGCCACAGGGTTCTGTCCTAGGCCCAGTGCTGTTCAATATTTTTATCAATGACTTGGATGAAGGAATAGAGGGCATGCTGATCAAATTTGCAGATGACACCAAATTGGGAGGGGTTGCTAATACGCCAGAGGACAGGATCAGAATTCAAAATGACCTGGATAGATTGGAGAGCTGGGCCAGGGCGAACAAAATGAAATTCAACAGAGAGAAATGTAAGGTCCTACACTTAGGCAGAAATAATGGAATCCACAAATATAGGATGGGGGACACGTGGCTGGATAGCAGTACGTGTGAAAGGGATCTAGGAGTCTTCATAGACCACAAGCTGAACATGAGTCAGCAGTGCGATGCGGCAGCCAAGAAAGCCAATGCAATTCTCGGCTGCATCAATAGGAGTATGGTGTCTAGATCGAGGGAGGTACTGGTACCACTCTACTCTGCTTTGGTTAGACCCCATCTTGAATACTGTGTCCAGTTCTGGGCACCGCAATTCAAGAAGGATATTGACAAGCTGGAGCAAGTCCAGAGGAGGGCGACCAAAATGGTGAGAGGCCTGGAAGCCATGCCCTATGAGGATAGACTTAGAGAGCTGGGTATGTTTAGTCTGCGGAAGAGGAGGTTAAGAGGGGACATGATAGCCATGTTTGAATATTTGAAGGGATGCCACGTAGAGGAAGGAGGGGACTTGTTTTCTGCTGCTCCAGAGACCAGGAAAAGGAGCAATGGATTCAAGCTGCAGGAAAGGAGATTCCACCTGAACCTCAGGAAGAACTTCCTGACAGTCAGGGCTGTCCGGCAGTGGAATCTGCTGCCTCGGAGTGTAGTGGAGTCTCCTTCCTTGGAGGTTTTTAAGCAGAGGCTTGGTGGCCATCTGTCGGGATTGCTTTGAGGGTGTTCCTGCATGGCAGGGGGTTGGACTGGATGGCCTGTGTGGTCTCTTCCAACTCTGAATTTCTATGATTTCTATCTCTAGCCAGCATTGCCAGTGCTAAGGGATGATGGGAGCTCCAGTCCAGCAAAATCTTGCAGGATAGATGCCTCCATTGTTTTAGAAGGCAGTTCTGAAGGCTCTGTATTCTGAGTTAGTATGCTGATGAATACCAAATGCTAGAAGCACACAATAGTGGAAGACCATGTCCACTTCTGAAGTTCCAGAGACCTTTGGGTGGTCCAGCTGACACTGCTGCCCCATTCATCTCCACAAATAACCCAAGTTGCTACCCACTGCAGAGAAGAATCCCTATTTTACTTTTAAAAAAAACCTCACTGCCAGTTCTGTTTTCCCCACCCCATCTCCTTTAATACATATATGCCTCAATCTGCATTATCTGACTCAGTTCAGAATCAATTGCCAGGGGCATCTTTTTTCTTCAGTCTTGCCCTACACAGGCAGCTCAATCATAACACACCTGTTCTGTCATCTCTGCTTCCAAATAGGAGAACAGAGGCAGGACATTTGAAATGGGCAGCTCTTCCATTAAGGAGCTGGTGACATCTCTCCCAGTAGTTTCCCACATCTGCCACTCACTAACTTCTCTCCAGCACTGCATTACAATGAAACCTATTGGGACAGTTAAGAAGCAAGCCTTGTAAGCACTTGTGTGCTCCTGGGCATGTGTATCTCTTGGTTTGCATACTTACCTGTGAAACCTCAGAAACTAACATAAACTCATGCATTGATCTTTAAGGATTTCTTGCTTTATTTCTCTATTTGCTCTTTTTCAAAATGGTGGTTTCACTGCACTGTGCTCAATGAATAAGTCACACTTTGTGCTTATGTACGGTAATTTTCTTCGGGCTCTGAAAACTTATCTATCCTTTTGACTTCTCTTTGTTATATATCTTTCATACACATTAGCCCGTGTTAGAGGAGCTGGGCAAAATGAGGGCATTGCCCCCCAATAAGAATTCTGCTCCCCAAAATTTTCATTTGGTTCCCCAATTTCTTGTACTTACATTTTCAGGTAAGCAGTAAGAACCAGAGTTTAAGCATCCAAAGAAAAAGAGCAGAGAAAGCTATCAAGGGAATGTGAACAGAGCAAATGTAAGAGTTCTGGATGTGAACGGTTTGCAATGTCTCTTTCTCTGCAGTGCTAGAAATTTGGGGAATCAAGGAAAATTTCATATCATGGAGCAGAATTCTTATTGGGAGAAGGAATGCCTTCATTCTGCCCTACCCATAGCTACATTCCAGGCCTGTGAAGGAGAGGATTTTCTTTTGCCTACAAGTGCAGTGCAAGCTTTTCCTATCCCTTTTCAGTTCTACCGCTCCATCTCAGCTCCGCACTACCTACTTCCAGCTGCAGCTGTCCCTACTCAACAATGCTATATATCACCACCCACCCACTGCTATCTCATCCCTGTCATGTTGCCAAGCTGCAGTGTTAAAAGTGATAAATGATCACAAAACAATTGCCATTCTTTTAGCAGCAGAGTGCTACTAAGCAGACCTCATGGGAAACCCAGTTTTTCTAGTTGGCGCCTTGCAAAAATACAGCTATAAGAACATTTTTATGATTGTATTGCATAGCATATCTTCTGAGCCGTTGTGCAGGGGAACTCATGCTCATTTTCCGGTCTTAGTAGTTTAGTGGGACAGCAGACCCTGCAGATAGAATGAGCTCAGTGTGATGGGAAAGGGAGTGCCCTACATCATTCCCCTTGATTCTCTCCTTTGTGACCTATTTAGGAACAGCAGCCACTAGTACAAAAGGAAATGGTTTAATACAGGAAGGAAAATGACCACATCATGAGGAGGGAAAATGATGGATTGAATGATAGCTCAGCTGGACAAACCAGGGACAAAGCTATACGATGGACAACAAAGCAGGGAAACTTAGATATGGACCCTTTCATGGAACGTTCCATTATTGTGTTCAATTCACGCTTGTAATGTTTCCTTATAACCAATGGGGACCTAACCTTTGAAGTTGCTCCAGTTACACCACATAGTGCAGAAATGTGCAGCTTCCTTAAAATCTTAAGCATTTTCCCATTACAATGAAACTCTCATCCACTCTCTGGATTTCAGGGGCTGCTTCTCTCCAGTCTTCTTCCACAGGACTGGGCATATCTCAAGAATCTGGTTTCTTGACTAGAACCCACAGATCTGACAAGTGGAGTCTGCTGAAAAAGACATATACCTAGGGGCCCTTTTGTGCCACACAATTATAGTACTACAATTATACTTATGGCAGCATCCTTGGGAATCCTGCATTTTGTAGTTTGGTGAGGCATTGGAGTACTCTGACTGAGAATTGTAACTGCCTCTCCCTAAAATGCAAATTGCAGAGTTTCATAAGGTGTCTTCATGCCAGTTAATGTGGAATCATTGTACTATAATTGTGTAGCATGAAAGGCCACAGTGCAGTGTACTCTGAACCCATGGGGGTATGTTGGAAAGCAGATCTGACCACAGTTCCCATAATTCTTCCATGCATTCACTTCTGGTTACCCAAAGCTTTCTTCATTTCAACAGTATAATTTAGGTTGGGGCAAAAAAACTCATGGAATCAGAAATCCTTGCTGCTATCCTTGCAAAATATCTGCCTAAAGAGCCAAAATATCCATGAGTGGTATAACATATAGGAAGAGAGATGTGTCCCTGAATCAAGAAGATATGCTACTTTCCTATTGCAGGGTGCTTTCAGAGGAAGCTCTTACTGTTTTGTGCAATTGTGTACTATTCATGAAATTTTACAGGATGGCACAACATCATTCTCTTTCTTTGATAGCTTGTCTCATGTTTCCTTGCTGTTTTTCTGCCTTTTTTTCTCACCAGAGAAAGAAAACATTGAGAGAAAGGAGATAGAAAAGCCACAAAGTGCTTTCTGAGTAGGAATAGTTGGAACCTTCCATCAGGAATTACTCCAGGTAGTCACTTTTGGTAATCTAAAATGGAAAACTTGCATCAATTCATAAGTAAACACACAAAAGTCTATTTTTTGACACTACTGGAAGTTCCAGCTTTCCTGGGTTTAAAATTCATATGTCCTCCCCTGAAGCTCTTTCTCTCTCTTTCTGCTCTTTCTCACTCCACCCACCTCATTCCATCCTTTTTCTTTCATTTTTTTTCCTACTGACTGTTTTTCCATCCCTCCAGCCCACCTTCCTGTGGGTAAGACAGCCTCAAAATTACTTTCCAGATATTGCAAGAGAGAAAACTTCCTGGATTAAAGGAACAACTCTTGGGAAGTGGACTCTTGACTGACACACACACACACACACACACACACACACAAAATAACCAGTCACTTAAAAATTAATTCATTCTGATTACAAGAAATGCTTCCAAAAATCCATATACCTGTAGTCTGAGGTTGCCACGGCTTGCCCTTCCATTGAGCAAAGTGAAGCAACTACTTCATGCAGCAGACATTGGTGGCATGGGGTGATAACTCCTCTTCTCTATTTTTCCCAAATTCCAAATGCTAATTTCTATGGTGGAGAAAGCTATTCCACTGGATTTTATATACAGAGATAACATCTTTGCCTCAGGTTGCAAAGTATCTTGGGCCAGCCCTGCTACTACCTAGACATAGGATAGAGTATACCCACTGAATCAATGGAATGTACATATCAACTTACTGAAATCCTACCATTAGCTACACTGTCTAAGCCAACAATATTCAGAGGACCACATGATTCCCACTCTCATGGGATCAAATCAAAGCAGGCAATATGAATTTAACTTTCCCAACTTGAGGGCAGGTGAATCTGTGTGTCACAATTCCTCTTTCCTACATCCATGTTTTATGAAATCAAAACATTCTGAATGACTATATCTGATAGATGATGGAGGAAACTGAGAGATGGCCTAGATTTTTATTTGGCAGGTGGCTGCTTTGTCACCAGATCAACAGCTGCTGGCACAGAAATCTGGCTTCATGACACAGGATGTGAGGCTACTTTTATCTAGGCTGTGCCTCAATCCCAGCAGAGGGAAAAACTGACTTAAAAGTAGTGTATTGTACATTATCTATTTCACATGACTTGCATGTGAGAGTACCACAGCTGGGCAGCTGTGTGTTTGTAGAATTTAACGTCAGTCATTGTCATATTGTCATTTTCCAGATAAGGAGAACACTGACCTTCACCTAGTAATGTGGAACAACTATGTTTGGAGCTGCACTTGTTCCCCAGTGTATTTGCTTTTATCAGAACACATCATTTAAACATATAATTTAAAGGAAGCAGGGCAAACACCTCTAGAATCATGTCAAGAAAGGTCCATTCAAAGCTATGATCCAGTTGGCCACAGTCCTTTGTTAGACGCAGATGGGAGTATGTCACCACAGATATCAATAATTAACTCTAGCTGAATTAAAGCTAGTTGAATTATCATCCAAACAGGCAATGGGCAAGCTGAACAGTGGCATGGGAAACAGACTCAGGTAGATAGCTGATATAGATCTGAGAAGCAGATCTGAAAGCTCTAATATATTACAAACACCAATGGTCCCAAAATACCCACAAGCACAAATCTGAGACTCATAAGTGGGCAGCAGCATAGCCATTCATATATAATCCAACCCACAAGATGTGTCAGACTTGCAGTTGTGTGCCTTCAAGTTGTTTCCAACTTGTGACAACCCTAAGGCAAACTTATCATGGGGTTTTCTTGGCAAGATTTGTTCAGAAGTGGTTTGTCTTTGCCTTCCTCTGAAGCTGATTGATTGTGACTTGCTCAAGGTCGCCCAGTGGGTTTCCACGGCTGAAAAGGGATTTGAAACCTGGTCTCCAGAGTCTTAGTCCAGTGCTCAAACCACTAAAACTTCCATAATCCCCAGTCAATGTGGGCCACACTGGCTGGGGATACTAAGATATATGGTCCCAATACATCTGGAAAGTGCTACATTGGAAAGACTGATTGCAATTCTTAACTCAGTTGGCTCTTTTTTTGTAAGAGTAAAGAGGCTGTAGTTAAATTACAGCCAGGGAGCTGAAATATAGACTCTTGAGGAGATAAAAGCTGTGTTAACACCAGCATAGAGTACTCTGATATCCTGGCAGTAATTTTTTTGGCCTGTAGCCTTTAGGTCCTAATGACCCAGGTTAAAAATCTGGTGAAGGTTATTCAGAGATGCCAGCTAGCCTGTCTTCTTACCATATAGTTTCCTACAAAACAATATTTAATTGGCAGAAGAGATACAGAAAAATAATCACACTTATTTTAATTATAAATTATATTTAATTATAATGATAAAGTATTGATTTAAAAATACTTTTCCAGGATGACTTTTTTCACTGATGAGGGATGCTGAGAAAAAAGTCATGGAAGTACCAGAATATTTCAGGATTTTCTTACTGGAATGATTCAGGTTGTTTCATCTCCAGGAACATGTTCAAGGTCTGACCTTCTGTACAAATTCAGAAGCTAACTTGAATATGTCAACACTGCTGTACAGCGTTTCCGCAAATCTCAGTCCTTGACCTATATGCAGCTTGCCAGTCAATTCGGTCTAACTGGGCTGTCTCACTTTAAACTGTGTCAGTGAGTTTCTGCATATTAGATACTTCTGCATAAAATCATCAAGATAAGCCATAAGTAAACAACAACATAGTGGGCTTTGCTGATGTTCTGAAAGAGATAACTAAAAAAAACTGACTTCTCACCCAGTTCTGTCTTCAGGAGGAGATCTGTGAGTACTTACCTCCCTCCAGGAGATTACAAGCCCTGCTAAATGTTCATATATATTTTTTAAAAAAATAAAGTTTAAAAGCCAAACCTTTTACTTGTGGCATTTATGCAGTGTTCTGCCTAGTAGTTCACAAGAAATATTACCATTATATATGTGTAAATATATATGACACAAAATGGTCTCAATTGCAGAAGACTCATTGTTTTAATTGCTGAATGGTAAATGTAAATTATGTAAATCCAGTTGATTAAATAAGTCTACTCTAGACAGGATTAAAAATTGGGTTTATGCTGCAGTATTTTTGTTTAGAATATTTTACAGTGATTCCTCACCCCTTCCATTATCTCACCACAGCTCTTCTGGTTACAAGCTTGTCTTTGATAAGTAAGTTAGACTTAGGCCATTTCTGCACTAGACTATTATTCCACTTTCAACATCCTATGGAATCCTGGGTTTGCAGTTTAGGGAAGGGCCTTAAAGGAAGATCTAAGATGGAAGATCTCAGTCTACTCCAGCTTCTGCTATATATGTTAAATCTTGACTGAAGTAAAGTAAAACAAAAATCATCAAATAGTGAGTGTTCCTGTGTGCCTGTTCCAAATCTATACTAAATCATTCTCACAGATCTATATTCTCATTGATCTGTATTTGTAATTCATTTCTATATTCTCTAACAATAGGTATCTTATAGCTCCAAAGTGAAGTTCAATTTGACTTATGGGGACCCCATGAATCTTGTAGGATTTTTTTAGGTAACAAATACTCAGAGGTGGTTTTGCCAGTTCCCTCCTCTGAACACAAGCTATATATGGATTATTTAAGGGGAGGAAAACTGGAGGCTAAAAAGCTGCATTGTTGTTTGCTAAGAAGTTATACTGGACCTGCATTTTTTTTTTGTTGCCCTCAACCCCCTCTGGTGTTTGACATGTTTTTGGGTCACATCTATACAATTTTAGGCCCAAGAACGGCATGCTTGCTTGCTTGCTTATTTATTTATTTATTTATTTATGCATGCACAAATGGCTTCAGACAACAATGTTGTAAAAAAAATGCCCCCATGCCCCTAGAAAGCATTTGGAGGCAAAAAAAAATTGCAAAAAAAAAAAAGTTTGACCCATTGGCAATCCAACTTAGCCTCCCCCTACTCTAGAGACATATCTGGGGCCTGAACAGAGCTCCCTGGGTTTTTCTAATCACACACCCTCTCCCATGAAACTATCATTTGGTGGTTTCCCAAATGTTGTACCACCTTTTTCCCATTTTAAAATGTTGAAAAGCTACTCCTAAGGCTTGATTATCTGCAATAAGAGCTTTAAGTGAAAATATGCTGGTATTTTTGATCCTATTCTTTTGTCTTTGTGATTCCAGAACAGCCCCTCTCCCTGGCATCCATACATAGTACACATATCTTTGAAGAGGTCCTTTGCATGTATACTTGTACACATGAAAACTTCTGTAGATTCTAGAACTCTGACAGTCTTCCCCATCAGATGGAAGTCTTTACAAGTACTCATGCACAAGCAAAGGCCATCTCTCTGCAGAGATCTGCCAAGTGTGGATGGCCAAGGAAAGGCTACTCACTGTGGTCCTGCTCTTACTATTACCTAAGCATTACCTTTCAAGCACCTCTTACCAGAGCAGGACAAAAAGCTCTTGTGACAAAGTGCAGTATACTATACCAGGAGCTATACTTCAGTACATTTCTAAAAAAGCAGGAAGCCATGTGCCTGCAACATTCCTGGTTTATAAAGCTAAGGTAATTAACCTGATTATTATATAATATCTCATTTTAATTTATGGCCATGAACCAAGAGACAGATCAATGGCAAACAAAATTCTTAAGACTGATGTGCAGAATGCTGCAACAAGTCTGGAATTTCTCTATTGTTGTTATCACATGCCTTCAAGTTGTTTCCAACTTATGGTGACCCTAAGGCAAAACTATCACGGCTTTTTTGTTTTTGTGAGATTTGTTCAGAGGAAATTTACTTTTGCCTTCCTCTGAGGCTGAGGTAGTATGACTTGTCTAATCGCGTTTCCATGGCTTAGCAGGGATTCTAAGCCTCATCTCCAGAGCCATAGTCCAGCACTCCAATCAGTACACCACACTGGCTCTCTAACTTCTCTATTTCTTTTTTCTGTGTCTCAGCATGGATATATGTATTCTATGTAGGGAGTATATTTACATCTATGCTTGATGGTTACAAGCTACCTAGCTCTTGACATAGACAGATAATTGCACATGTGTTTGGTGGAAAAAGTTACATGGTAAAGTCACTTATATTGGATAGTAATTAATCCAGTTAAAGAAATATTATTATACAAAGGGTAAACACCAAATTAAAAATAGATTATTTGATATAAATTTTCAGGAGGCATATTTAGAGGCAATTTGTGTTTGCTCACCATTAATGTGAGGGAGAGAGCCAAGGTCAGACTATTCATTGGCTGACTACTTTCAGATTTTATCTAAAGTTAAACATAAGAAAACCTATTCAGTAGCTCATTTTAATTGTCTTCCTTCAGCGATGTTTTAAAAAAAAAATCAAATCTGATCGTTTTGTCCTTGTCAATCAGAAGAACAGACTGAAACAATGGGAGATGTTCTATTGGGCTACAGGTTTTACAATAATATTTTACTTTGTTTCACAATTCCATTACCTATCCCACTGCCTGGAAGGAAAGACTGATTTTATATTTCATATTTTTTGGCAGACAGAAATAAGGTGGTAATGGAAGAAACAACCAAATATACAGCTGCTGCAGTTAAAGTGAGATCACTGTTAATCAATAGATGATATTAATGGACTTAATGGAAAAACGGTATGGACAATATTTATATTGTGTAACTGGTTGGTGATTCTAATGTTATTTACACTGATGGGGAGTTATTTGCAGTTTTCTCACTCAAACCCTTGTGAAAGTAAGAAGGGCCACTGTATTCTGTCCTTTTACTTTTGCTTCTTGTCTGTCCTTAACTGCTTGAAGAGCTTCATCTGTCATCCATTGAGGCTTCTCTTTCTTTTTGACTGCAGATAGTGTCTTTTTGCCTTCCTCCCTGACAATGTCCCTGCCTTCAGTTCAGGGTTCTTCTGGCTACCAGTCAGTTAGGCTTAATATCGCAAATCTATTTTCATGTTATCTTTAAATTTCATGGAGATGTTCTTCAGATTGTATTTTGGCACATTGGCTGATTTAGTGTTCTTCTTTAGCTTTACTTTAATTGTTAATATCAGCAGTTCACAATGTGTTCCATTATCTGGTCCTGGTCTTGTTTTTGCAGAGAGAAGGGGGCTTCTCCATTTTCTGCTCCTGATTAGGTAGTCGTTTAGATATCTTTATTGGCCATCATGTGATGTGCATGTATGCATTCACTTCTTGAGTTGCTTGAAGAATGTATTTATGATGAACAAACTGCTAGCCTCAGAAAAATCAGTCAGTTGGTCTTCTGCTTCATTTCTTGATCCTAGACCAAATTTTCCTATAATCTTTGATTCTGCTCTGTTTTCTGCTTTTGCATTCCAATCACCTATGATTAACACAAAGACTTATTTTGGTGTATGATCAGATTCCTCCTGGACTGCAGCATATCTTTCAATTCCTTCTTCTGCTGCTTCTGTAGTTAAGGGCATAAACATGGATTGTGGTTATAATGATGGATTTTCCCTGAAGTCTTCTTGACATGATTCGGTCACACTTCGCATTCTGTCCGTTGACTGCGTTTGCTACATCTCTCTTCATATAAATGCCAGCCCATTTCCTCTTAGATTTTCATTTCCTGAGTAATACACTGTGTAATTATCCAACTTAAAATGTCCCATTCCTGTCCACTTTAGCTTGCGAAGTATTGCAATGTTTATACATTTCATTTCTTGTTTTACTATGTCTGACTTCCCCCGAATCATGCTTCTCATGTTCCGTGTTCCTCTAATATGTATTGCAGCTTCAGAATTTCCTTTTGCCTCTGAGCATGCCAACAGCTCAATAGCCTTTCAGCTTGAGTCTAGTTGTGTCATTATAGTCACAGCACTACTCATAATTGTACTCTGTTCTTCCCCAGTAGCTCTTTTGAGTGCCGTCTGACCTCCGAGTCTCATCTTCTGGCACTATCTCTTCCTTCATTTTGGATTGTTTCATTACAAGATTTTCCTGGTAAAAGATCTTCAAAAGGAAGTTTACCACACCTTCCCCTGCACAATACTAACAAGCATTAGCTGTGGTGCCACTGCTGTTGACTCTGAGAGATCCTCTGCCAGTGTCCCAGTCTCCCCATCACCACCTACTGCTGCTGCTGCCCAGTAACCATTTGGGACATTTAATTTGGTTCCTCAGTAAAAGCCTGTCTGACATGGGAGACTCTGTCACCAGCACTGCTGCTGTCAGAATAGCCTCTTGTCTCACAGGAGTACACAATTCCACTACCATGGAGAGGTAGTGCCATTGGTGACTGTCTATAATTACACCCTATTTTACTTTGTCCAATGGAACATCTTCATGGATGGGAGTAGCTTCATTACTGGAGTGTTCCACTGGCACATCTAAAAGGTCATGTGGCATATCAGTCAAGTTGACAACTTCAGTCTAACATCATCTGGAAGGCCATTATTGTCCATCCTTGAGACATAACTTGAGTACAGCTTTGCTCTGTAGTAATTTCTTTAAAAAAAATCTAAGAAAAAACAATTATGGAGATAATTTCAAAACAGCTCTGCTATGAAGCATGTATGCATGCACATTCCTGGTCACCAGTTGTTAGTGGGAGCTAGCCAACCTGGTGCAGAGAATTTTTTTATTATTATTATTTTTGCAATAAACCAACTGTGATTTCAGTGCTAAGAAAATGCATTTCTGCTCATTTGATTCAGCAGTTGCTTGGAACATGAATCTGCAAGGTTATATGTTCATATCAAACATCCTTTCTTTCTGAAAAGCAAAACGTGCCCTCATTTTCTCTGATTCTGTGCTAAATAACTAACCATGCCAGTTTCTGTATTTCTCTATGTGTTAGTGTCATCCTGCAGGTTTCTAACCTCCTACTGAAATCAGTAGAAGATTATATTGAACAACAGCCTGCTAATATATAAATGGGCATTCCAGTTACTACAGCATAAATTATATGCCATCACATAATAGATAGCTTGGTTACTGTACAAAGCAATTCTTCAGTCTCCTATGGTCTGGAGGGCCCCTGACTGAAAACTGCTTCCTTTCTTACACACTTGTGACCATTAATACCTGCTGTCCAGCCATG
This sequence comes from Ctenosaura bakeri, assembly GCA_948474755.1. Taxonomy (NCBI): domain Eukaryota; kingdom Metazoa; phylum Chordata; class Lepidosauria; order Squamata; family Iguanidae; genus Ctenosaura; species Ctenosaura bakeri. Next base: position 27,972 of record CAOLHI010002416.1, on the reverse strand, counting down.
GGAAACTCATATTTGGCTCTTTTATCTTCCTCCCTGTGCAGTCTTTGTATGTCATTGTAGCTTCCCCCATTTCCTTAAAATATTCTGTTTTCATTACTTCTCTCAGGTACCATTTGCATTCCCACATCCATTTCCTGAATCTACAGCTTGTAAGGCCATGTATTGTGTATTAAAAAAAGGAGAGAGAGAGAGAGAGACCAGGTTGGGAGCAGGGGTTGCATTTGGTGAGACAATTCTAGATGTATGGAACCGGATTTGCTCCACAGTGGTGGAGAATGAAGAATGTCTTAAAGTGGAAGACTAAAACATTTCCCAAGCAGTAAGTACTCCAGCCTCTGGTTAACATGGCAAGCTGAAGTGCAATGTAGAGTTTGGAAAGTTACTTTTAGGACAGTTACTTGTAAGATAATACGACGACATGTTTAAACAATCCAAGTTAACATGCATAAGAACAGGTTACACAGTCTTTGTAGTTAAGACACAAACATAAGAATCAGGAAAACAGACTTCACTGAAAATGTAATGTGAGACCTTAAGTAAGTCCCTTTACCTTAATTTTCGCTGTCAAGGATAGCTAATTATAACAGCATTGTTTCATTGTAACAGTGAGTATTAAACAATACGTTAAACAGATATCCTACAGTTAAGGATCTTTTCTGTCTCAAATAAGTGCCTATGACCTGTCTGGATCAGCACCAGAACCCTAAAATGGGAGAGACTTAATATCTCTCCTCACTCTTCTTGGCTTCTGTTGCAAAAATCTCCCTACCACAACCATGAGGGATTAAAGGGGGGGGGAATCCCTTGGCAGCAAGGAATCTCAGCTAAGACAGAAGAGCACTGAAATGATACACTTGTTCGCATTTGTCAACCTTTTTTTTTTTTAAACTGGACAGACTTCTGATAGATTTCTGTGTATTCTCTGCCATAAATAGTAATAGGCTTCACTCCAATCCTTTCCCTCACTGCTTCTATTATAATTGCTAAAGGACATTAATACACCTCTTATATTCTCCTTTTGTTGTGCCCACAAGGATCAGTCTCATCTACCTGGCACCTGAGACAAAGGGCAAGATGGTGGTTCCCATCTTGCGTGTATTCCCTCTAGAGAATCCTGTCTGCACTTCAGCAGCAGAACTCAATGGGTCTAGCAGCTGAATCCTGCTTTTAACACTGATGATGGGATAGATTCTTCCATCATATCTGAGCCTCTAACCAGGCCAGCTTAGGAGAATGACAGGGAGCTGCTGTCTTGCCTCCAAAATCTACTACCTGAGGTGGCTGTCTCACTTTCCCTATTGAAAAGACTAGCCATGGCATCCTCAGATCACAGTTAGAAGCGTTTTCCAAAGGGACTGGATCACCATCAGACAATGGAATTGGTTGAAAAATAGAACCCACATACTGTGCTGTAGGGAGCGTGAAGGACTTACAGAGGCTCACTTGGGACCAACTGACAATATGCTTCTTGCAAAATCTCTCAATTGGCTTGGTGCTTTTTTCCTCCTCTCAGCTCGCTTCACAAACAGCATATGCATGCAAACAGTCCCAAGCAAACCTCAATAGACAAGAACTGATGCAAGCATGGAAATCCCACCAAATTAATGGAACTTGTCCTTAATTTGGAAGCATCAAAAGAACAAGTCATCAGATAACAGGGCATCAAAAGGTGGAGAACTTCCTGTAGTTCATTTTCCATAAACTAAATGTGGTTTAAATTCCTAGTAAATCCAGTTAAGGATAGTTTGTGTCAAGAATCCCCACCCCAAGAAAACTTGCTTCAGCTAGAAAGTAACTGGAAAGAGATAGGACTGTGTGAAACAAGCATCACTTATGCACACATACATTTTATTCACTTCATGTAGAGATGTGTTTCCCAGCGTATGCATATATGTGGATACAATCAAATGTGTGCGTACACAGCAGCTGGCACAGCACATCTATGTTATTCTATATGTACAACAGTTTTTGACATGTATATTGAAAAGAAGTGCATAGAAGTCTCAACTCACTTTACAAACCATTAAGCCATATTTATATTTCCTTGCACCCAGGACGACAGATCCGTATTATTGTTATTGCCTTCAAGTGGATTCCAACTTATGGCAAACCTATCATAGAGTTTTCCACTCTGGTCAGAACTGAGTGTTGGAATAATTATTCAAAATTAATCCTTGGCAGGTGTGGCCTTTTCCTCCTGTCTGCTCAGTCCAAGGCCTCTATACTTCTCTGGCCTAGAGAGGCAAATTCGACATAGTGGTAGGATTTTATCATTTTACGTTGTGCCAGATTCATACACATATTAAGGAAGCTATTATATACAACCGCAGATTATTAGGGGCCTTTACATATATTTGCATCTCTAAACCGAATTTGAAGCTTTACATGCACACGGGGGGGGGGCAGAGTAAATTTATCCCCTCTTTAAATTTAAGAATACATGAAGTTGCCTTCTTCTGAGTGAGCTCATTGGCCCATTTAGCCCAGTATTGTCAACTGTGATTGGCGAGGATCACCAAAAGCGGGATTCTTTCTCAGATCTACCTGGACGGCCCTGTAGGTCTCCCAACCAAGTGGCAACGAGGCTAATCAGATCTGGCGAACTTGATAAAGTTTAGGGCCAGGCATGTCTTAATCCAGGCGTGAGTTTGAGCTGTGGGTTGCAGCCCCTGTGTAAATCGTAGAATCATAGAAATGTAGAGTTGGAAGAGACCCCAGGGGCCATCCAGTCCAACCCCCTGCCATGCAGGAACACCCTCAAGGGATGCCATGTAGAGGAAGGAGGGGACTTGTTTTCTGCTGCTCCAGAGACCAGGACAAGGAGCAATGGATTCAAGCTGCAGGAAAGGAGATTCCACCTGAACCTCAGGAAGAACTTCCTGACAGTCAGGGCTGTCCGGCAGTGGAATCTGCTGCCTCGGAGTGTAGTGGAGTCTCCTTCCTTGGAGGTTTTTAAGCAGAGGCCTGATGGCCATCTGTCAGGATCGCTTTGAGGGTGTTCCTGCATGGCAGGGTGGCCTCGGTGGTCTCTTCCAACTCTGAATTTCTATGGTTGTATGATTCAAAGCACTCCCGACAGATGGCCATCCAGCCTCTGCTTAAAAACCTCCAAGGAAGGAGCCTCCACTACACTCCGAGGCAGCAGATTCCACTGCCGGACAGCCCTGACCGTCAGGAAGTTCTTCCTGAGGTTCAGGTGGAATCTCCTTTCCTGCAGCTTGAATCCATTGCTCCTTGTCCTGGTCTCTGGAGCAGCAGAAAACAAGCCCTCTCCCTCCTCTACATCACACCCACCCCTCCTTGCAAATAGAGAACTAGCTCATCAGGGAAAACCCAAGAACTTCTATCGAGTGTGCTAGCAATTATCTTGCTTTCAGTGAGGTTCGTTTTTAACTAAGTGGGCGAGGAAAAGGAGCTATTCTCCACCTGCATCCTAAAGGGGTGTCTCGTTCTGCTGCCTGCGATCCGGTCCGAGAACTACTGTTACCGTGAACACCCGACGCGCCGGCTCCCTGCCAGCCAGCCAGCCAGCCAGCCAGCCTCCGAACAGCTGCAGCGCCTGCCCCGCGAAGGAATGCCACGGCTTTTGCACGGAGCACGTGATTGGCTCCCGCCCTGCCAAGCCCGCAGCCTCTCTCCTCCTCCCCACGCCGAGGAGGAGGAGGGAGGGTCCCCCTCCCTCCCTCCCGAGACACGCAGACAGAAATCCACCTCCTGCCATGCTGTGGTTGGCTGGAGCCGCTACCAATCCACTCCGGCCGCTCGGGTCTGTCATGCGCGTCAACCAATTCGGAGGAGGAAGGCGGGCGAGCGTCTCTCTCCCATTGGCGGGCAGTGATGTCAACTCCCCGAGTGGGGGCGGGGGTGATGCCGTGCCCGCCTCTCCCTCGCTAGGCTCTCAGTAGCGGCTTCTTAATCCTCAATCAGTGCGGTTGCCGCGTAGTGGTGGCAGTAGGGAGAGAGCGAGCGAGGGAGGGGTCGGAGCCCGGAGGCAGAGCCAGTGGAGGGTCTGCTGGCGGCGCTTGCTGGAAACAGGTAGGTCAGCCTCGCTTCCTCGGTGGAAGTTGGGCGGGATAGCGGATTGTTGACGCTCAGGAGGCTTTGCTGGAGGTGGAGGCGGCTTGAAAGTGATGGAGCGGAACGGAAGGAATGGGTCCGGGGACGGGCTTCCGGAGCCCCCCGTTCAGAAGCCCCTTTCTCTCCATCCCCTTCTCCCTCTCCGGCTGTATGTTCCCCTCCTTGCGCCCAGGACCTCGTGTCTCCTTGGGGAAGCGAGAATGGAAGATTTAGGATAATGGCTCTGTGATGGGGATGGTGGCAAAGAGGTAGAGTCCCGTTAGGGTTTAATTGTTTCATTTATTGCTTTTGTGACTCTGTTTGGGTGTTGCTGTTATTATTATTAATAATAATTAATACAATAATAATAGTTAATATAAATAATAATAATAATAATAATAATAATAAACAGTTATTATGATTATCTTTTTTTCCTGAGTGTCAGATACAGGGGCATCTTTCTTTTGGGATGGAAGTAGTATTGCTGGAATTACCTGGTCAGGGTGAAAATGCTGTGATGCGATGTTAAATAGGGTTTGTGGCTGAGTATATGTCAGGTAAACACTGTACATTTGTGCCCCCTCATATTAAGGTGCTGCAGGTATGGACGGGACTGATGGGAGCAGCATAGATGGTTAAGGGATGCGCGTTGCTGCATTAGAAATGAGTTGGTTCTGAGTGTCTGGCAGAGGAGACAGGGTCGTGGGTGTTGGTGGACCCATGGCAAGATCCAGTCTGCTCACAGAATGTGTGGGGGGTGTCGGATGGATGGATGGCCAGCCACCCCGGGAGGGTATATTGAAGTTAGATGCATTGAGATGAGAGAGGGTGTAAGTTACTGTCAGAAAGGATGTGTGTGTGTGTGGCTTATGGAATTAGATGGGTTACTCAGAATCCTGAAGTGCATCGTAGCTGATCTGTGTGTCATGCAGTTTCGTAGTAAATGAGGGTATTGCCTGACTCATATACTGAGAGCACTTCCTGTTCAAAAATTTTTCCAGTGTAAATAAAGTTAGACTGAGTAGTTAAAACAATCTTGAGTATCTCACCAGTGACTCTTTTTCCTTGTGAGCCTTCAAATTGTAATAGAGAGTCCTGTTTTTGCTCTCCTCTTCCCCAAGTTAGAACTCTTTCTGTCTCAGGTGAACATGTAGAATTCTGGCAGTATAGATGGTTAAAGCCTCTCAAGACTTGATCTCCAAAATCTATGGACTTGGATCCTGTCCTCACACTGCTCATTGTTTCACTAATGACTGTTCACATTCCTACTAGGGTCTCCTATGTAGTACTTAATACTAAATTGTTTGGGTGAGGTCATGGTATGTTGGATGACATGATGGACAAGCACAAAAAATAGCTCACTAAACAACCATCACCTCTGCCTCAAATTATATGTAAAAGAATTGTTGCGGGGGAAGAAAAGAAGATAATGGGAGCTTCTCTGTTTCTCTTGGCCCCAAGCATATATCAAAATCCCACATTTTTAAACATCAGTGAAGTTTTGAATAAGGTACAACAAACATTGGAAATGTTGCTTCTAGGCTAGGATTTATGCCTGTATTCTTGTACCAGTTAGATGTTGGATTTTTAGAAGCCTAATGGACACATCACAGCAGAGGGCAGTAGCGTGCATATGGTAACACATTTTTGCCTCAGTCGTAGAATGTTTTGCTTTTAAGACTTGTTGCAAACGAAAGCTGCCAAGTTTTTGGCTTTGGAACCCAGAAATGGCATGTGTATCCAGCCTGATTGAAGAATGGCCCTGAAGTTGTAGTATGCTGGTCTGATTCACTTTCAAGGGTGTTCATTGGCTGCATTTGCATTGGCTCACCAATAGTGAACAGTGATGTGTCTCCTCTTCATGGAAGACACCTGTTCCTTACATCCTGTGACTCTGGTATATGAAGCTCTTAAATGGTTTCGGTGTTGGGAGGGAAACTGGGTAAACATGGTAATGACAGCAAAAACATAAGGGCCTCTTCCTTTGCAGCTGTTTGATATTGACACGCATGTGTGTGTATATGTCTGTGTAGTTTAAGAAAAAAAAAGCATAGAGGAGAGTACAGCTATTGATATATACACTGATATATGGGTGGGAGGAACTTTGTGAATGAAAGCATAATTCTCTAGCTGCCTAAAAGGTATATTATGTATTTTCAACTCTTCTATTCAAGGTGAGAGCAGTGTGATCCCTGAAGAGTCCATAGACATTTTTTTCCAGTGCTAGCATTGGATAAGTTCACAGCATAAGCCTGTCTGGAGTCTTCATGTTACTTTAAATAAAACTCTTCATTGCCACACGTAAGGTGAGAGATCTCCTTTCTGAGAAGGAGGATGGAATTTCTCACAGCACACCAGTAACCAAGCTGTCTTTTAAGAAGTGTGAAAGGGGAATTGGAGAAAGTGAAGCCAAAAGCAAGGCATTAACCAAGCCCCTCATAATTGTTTGGAACCCCTTCAAGGCGCAGCATTCCTAACAGGATTACATCTTTCTGTTGTGGAGAAGAAACCATTTGGGGAATTTTATTTTTCATTTCTCTGATCTTTCAAACTGTCTGGATAGCTGGGACTGTCTGGGAAACTGAATTCAGAATCATATTCTATTCTTCTTTTGTTTGTTTTTTAAAAGCTAGAATCCAAAGTTATTTCAAACTAGTTTTAAAGACTCTTAATTTACAAAGTGCTGTTATGAAGAAATTTTCTCCACAAACTCTAAAGAGCAACTGAACTCTTCCTGGCAACTGCAAAAATAGCTGGGCCTTAAATCAAAAGGACACACATTTGGAAAGATGATGCTTCAGAAAGTTACAAACCAAAACTAACAGAGTATTTTACATCCTGTACTGAGTGTGCACCAAGGATTCTTGCCTGGAGAGAAACCCTCCAGGAAGAGCAAACTAGAGTGGCTTTGATTTTGCTGGAAACTCCTGTGGTTTCTCTGCTGGCTCCGTGGCTGGCATCTCCAGTTCTGAATTGTGCTTCATGGGGGTTTTTGCTAGGGAAGCAGATCTTGCAGCAAAGGACAGCATTGTGGATCTGGGGAACTTGGCATCCATATGCCAAAAAGCAGATTATCTGAACCCCAGAACAAGCGGCTTTTTCTCCAATAGTTGTCTTCTGTAGTGTATTGGGGGCTGAAAACTGGAACAAAGCTACACAGTCTTGCAACATGTCATCCAAGCTGGAACAAAAAGAAGTTCATCACTCCAATGGAGTTGTGCTGCCAATTGTTGTTGGGCCTATAGACTGTCTCTCTAGCCCTGACCGAGAGCACCTTGTTGAATCTTCTGAATTTTTAGGACCTGAAGAAGAAGGAGGAGTGGAAGTAGTAGTGATAGAATCCCGAGCCAATGCCAAAGGGGTATGTGAGGAGGATGCTCTGCTGGAAAATGGCAGTCAAACTACTGAGAGCGATGATACCAGCACGGATCGGGGCCCAGAACCATCCTCTCCACTCAAAGAGACATCTTTTTCCATTGGTCTGCAAGTCCTTTTTCCTTTCCTGCTGGCAGGATTTGGGACAGTAGCTGCTGGAATGGTCCTGGACATTGTGCAGGTAAGAACAAAAGTTTTCAACATAGTGTGGACTAAGAATCTCATCGCTATGCATTTAAGTACATGCTGTTGTACTATATGGATAGTGGTCTTCTGCTCTCACTCTTGGCTTCTAGATACTGGCATTTTAGTGAAAAGAGTAAGCAAGCATTTGATTTTTCTGCCTGGTGATTTCAGGTTCTTTGTTCCTTAACCAATAAACAGTTATCCTGCATACTATAAGCAACATAGCGAGGGCCAGTGTGGTGTAATAGTTTGAACATTTGACTCTAGAGACGAAGTTGGACTCTGGAGAGCAAGGTTAAAATTCAGCTGTGTGAACCCACTGGGTGACCTTGGGCAAGTCACGCCCTCTCAGCCTCAAAAGAAGACAAAGAGAAACCCCCTCTGAACAAATCTGGCCAAGAAAACCCTGTGATGGGTTTGTCTTGGAGTTTGTGATGGGTTTGTCTTGGGAGTCACTATAAGTGAAAAACAACTTACGGCACACAAAAACAACTGTAAGCAGAATGTTTTCCTGTGCTGTTCTGGAAGCAATGAAATTGTATGTGGTTAGCAGCAAGATGATTAAGTGTTCTTGCTTTAAGTCCTTGAGAGCCATTTTCTTATAATTTTCATGTTTAAGCAATAAAATATCTAAACTATAACCTCTTTATTTAAAAGAAACCTCCACCAGTTACTGTTGAAGGGTTGGGTATTTAAAGACTGAATTCAAAGTTCTTCTAAAAGGCCAAAGTGTATAGCAAAAAAAAAGAGAGAGAGAGAGGGAGAGTTCCAAGTTATATAGACTTTTTAAAAATGTATGATGTCTGTGATCTTTATGGATTTGGTGATAACACATGTGCCTGCAGAATTGCCAAGCTGGGAATGACTCAAGGTGCTGCAGTAAAACTGTGTAGCCATTAATGATATCAATACTGACAAATCAGAGCAGCTGCTATGCGGCTGAAAGACTGCTTTAGTTGAGGGATAAAAAGATGGGTATTCTTACTCTGGCTTTGCCCAAACTCATTCTCTGTTTTTCTGTTAAGTAAGTATAAGAAATGCAAACCACACTGGAGATTTCCAGCCAACTTTTCTTGAAGCAGTAATTCCATGTGAAATTTGCTCCCTCCTCTCAAATGACATTTCTGAGTTACCAGGAGTATAATGTCATTTGCCCCTGTGCCTGCAATGCAGCTAGCTGGCAGGTCATGTTTAAAGGCCATGGCCCTGTCGTTAGAGCCTTATTTCTCTCATTTGTGTTAGCTAGGTTGGTAGCACTTTGGGCAGAAACCAGCTCTTCAGATTCTAAATTATAGCTGTCATAGGAAGTGGTTGGGTGACATAAATAGTCATCTAAACTTGGTTTTAAGTTGATGCTCCTTGTCCTGAGCAGGCTGCATTTTTCTCTTCCTTCAAAACAGGATTTTCTGTGGTGTAGGCAAAATTAAATCCATAACCAGGGATGTGAAGGTTACTTAGCAGTGGTTCTTTTAAAAAACCCTTGTGCCTGTATTATCCCATGATGTGGACTCTTGTATTGGTTTTGTTGTGTTCCTTCAAATCATTTCTGACTTATGGTGACCCTAAGGTGAACCTATCATGGGTTTTCTGGGACTATGGGTGTGTGCTGCACCCAAGGTCACCCAGTGGGTTTCTATAGCCAACTGGGAATCCAACCTTGGTCTCCATACATACCAGTATTTAACATTTCATCCTCATGCTGGACTTCAGAATAGCAAAACATAAAACCAACATCCGATATCCTAAGAAAATAAATGCAGCCCAATTTGCTTATACTGGCTGCCTTTCTTTAAAGTCAAAACTGTTATGAATACCTTCACGTTCAGTTCCTTCCCACTGGAAATTGGAAAGTACTTTCAAATTTTTCTTGTAGCTCTGTGGGGAATGTGAACCGCTTTTTATTCCCTTTTTGTAGAAAGATGTGACACCCAGATGTTAGCAGCTTGAGTTGGCTGGTAACTCCCTAGTGCCAGTGTTTTCAAATCTTTTACTTAATAAACTGGTTGGCATATTTTTTTAACCTTTAAATGTTTGACAGCCCTTTTCCATGGACAGAGATGACCATTTTGAGCTCCTTGATTTCTGTTCCCTACTGCCAGCTGTCTGTTCCATTCTATCTTCCATCCCGCCCCTATCTTTTCATCCAAAGAGCTTTTGTCTGCCTGATCTTCACAAATGAGATGAATTGTGTAGGTAGGCCTTTTGCTGGATTAAGGATAAGATTGCTATCTGTTCCCTTCCTTCAAAGTAGTTTGAACAGACTTTGAGCAAATAGCCTATACCAGGAGTGGGACCACTAGTGGATCCATATCATATGGATCCCCAGATGTTGTTGAACAGCAGTTCCCCACATTTATCTCCATTAGTTATGCTGAGTAGAGCTGATAGAAGCTACAGTCCAATAACATCTGGAGCACCACATAATTTCCATTCCTGTTCTACACATTGAAGATAGTCCAAGAACAGGCTGTTTTCTGCACGGGATGTCCTTAAAAGCTTGGAACTGAAGTACTTGAGATGTTACCTTCAATTAGATATGCATACCTGAACCTGGAGTTTTTCTTGTGGAGTTTTTCTTGTGGAGTCCTGCTCTGGGTGCTCCTACCAAGTATAGCATAGCAGTTGGCTACCAGGAAAAGAAGCTTTTTAATGGGTGCTTGCCAATTAGGCAGCACACTTTCCAAAGAGACTTTCCTGGGTGCCTTCCTTGTGCTTGTTTCTGATGCCAAGTGAAGCCTTCTGGTTTTATTAAAATTTGATCTTAACAACTTGGATTGTGTTTATGCTGTGTATTTTTAGCCATACTGTGAAAGTGGTTTTATTTTTCTCCCTGCTGACAGTTTTTTAATGCTATGATATGTTTTGATGTTGCATTTTCTTATTTTATGTTTGTGAACTACCCAGAGAACATTATTATTGTTAGATGTGAATTAATATTGAAAATGAAATAAGAAAGCAATGCACTTTAAGGAACAGGCACAGCTTGGTTAAACATCAGTAAAACTTGTTTGAGTTCAGCTGTTGAACAACCTGTTTGAAGAAGTTGTGGACTCTCCTCCGTGAGAGACTTGCAAAGTAAAGATAGGGCAGGCTTTAAACAAACAGAGGATATTGTATCTTGTGGCAATACAGTGTATTAAGTTCTGATTATATGCTCATCTTCTTGCCATCCTGGCATAAGTGTCCACGTTAAATGATGACAGTACAAAGGAATGGTTTATTACCGCAGTAAAAAACAGCAATTCCCCATTTTAGGTTATTAGTTCTTGCTAAAGGACATAGAGGAGGATGGCAGGCACATGCCAGGTATGTGATTCCCACTATTTCTACAGATAGTGGGGTACAGTTAGGAATGCATAGGGTAGAAACTAAATTATGAAATTGTTACAGATATAAGAAAATGAAAAATGGATTTGGTAACAGTTGTGAAAAGGATTTTACAATATGAAATGTCATAGAAATGTGTGGCCCTAGTGGTGTTATATAGCAAGAAAAAGATTTACAGTTTTATGTAGTGAAATTAGTACTATGCAATTGTCAGTAAGTAGCTTTTGGTATCAAGATTAGAAAATAGAATATTATTTATTTTTTAAATAATATAACATTTTTTGGCCAAAATGTTTCCAGTGTTGCCTGGGGAACAATTATGCCACCTTCTCCTTAGGCATTTTTAGCTAAGAGACTTTTTCTAAAACAGGAAGTGAATTGGAACTCAATTTGTTCTGGGAGTCCCTGTGGACCTCAAAAATAGTCTTTGGGCCACATGTGGCCCACAGGCTGTACTTTCGCAATACTCACATATATTTGTATGATTTAGGGATTGGGATTTAGAAATTGCTCTGACTGCAAAATATATCCAGTTTTTCTCCAGCTCAGTTGATGTACATGTACAGTATGATGTGTGTACTTTTAAGGAAAAGGTTGCCATGGCAGATGGAAATGATCTTCTGAAAATGATGTCGCTTAATGAGGAGGTTCTTATGGGAGATGGTGGTTTTGTAGAACTCAATTGGTGTTTGAAGATCAAAATCAGTGCTTTCAATTGAGGCCAAAAATAAACTGGACCTACTGAATATCTTTTAATAATGGACACTTTCAGGCTTGGTTAAGAATCTGAGCCTCACGTTTTGAGCCATTCTGAAATTTCTAGGTAATTTTCAAAAGCTGCCTCATGTTTTAAAGTAATTTGACCTAAACATTACTGGAACATGGTTACCTATTTGCTGGTGTTTAAGACATACTCCCCCCCAAAAAAAATACTATATGAAAATGGGCTGTGTCTTATATACCAATGCATCTTATATGCCAGCAAATAGTATTTGCTGGTGAATAAATGGGTCATGTCTTATATACCAGTGTGTCTTGTACACTGGCAAATACAGTAACTATTGTTAGTTGACTTCTCTCTGAAAAGAGATTTGCCAAGTATACCAGTTGTAGTTGTTGAAAGGTGCTGTGAACTGTGAGTAGCACTTGCGCATCCACCAGCAATGCTGGATTCTATGGCTCTGTCCATCTTTGAACCTAGTCTTTAAGAGAGAATGCAGACTGAACCAAAACAGGAAAAATGCTCCATGGTTAGGGAGACATTCAAACCCTTCTTCAACCTGGTCCTCCTTCTCCCAATGGTATGTTGGACCATAGCAGTGATCATTCCCAGCCAGCTCAACCGTCCTGACAGGTGGATAGTGGTCCACATATTCTTCAGGATCCAAGATGAGGAAGGTTGATTTGAGACGGGTGAAGAAAATGCAAGGTGTCATGTTAAGAGGTGTCAGCTGTTCTCTGTCATTTGGCTGTGCATTCATGTCTAAAGGCCTTTTTCCACATTTGGAGTAGGTAAACACTGCTATTTGTTTATCAGACTTGTGACACTAATAAGAGGATCCTACTTCAAATGTGAAGGGCTTCAGGCACAGCTGTTCTTCTTTTTTCTTTTTTTTTTTTCCCCAGAAGCTGCCCCTGACCTCTTCACTACAAGCATGTCCTCTAATGGGTTGAGCTAGGTTGTTCCTTGCTTGCAGTTGATGGCATATTGATTGTGGACATAGAAACATTCTGCTTCTCACTTTGCCAGTCAGCAAATGGTTCAGAAATGTTCTTGTAAACCTTAGTTTCCTTTAATCGTGGTAAAATAAGTGTGAAATGTTTACCTCATGAAGCATGGATCACACTTGGAGAATGCAGCCTTCGGGCATGTTATGGAATTGCAGGAGAAAACACATGTAACCAAAATTGTCAAGCAGCTGGCGTGGTTCCTGTATGAGGAGCAGCTGTTTCACCTTAAGAGAAAAAGCCAGGTTATGGAGAAGGCATGAGAGAATAGTATAAAACAATGCATGGTGTGAAGAGAGTGGAGAAGACTTCTCCTTTACCCTTTCCACTAGATCGTGGGGTCATCCATTGAAGCCAAACAGTGGGAGATAATGGAAAGATAAAGGAAACATAACGCTTTTACATTATGAATAAACTATGACATTGACTATTACGAAACGTCATAATGTCTGCCAACTTGGATAGATTTAAAAGAGAACTTGACAAATTTATGGAAGATAAGGGTGTGAGTCATGATGGCTATATCTTTGGTATCAGAGACAATTCTTGAGGGGGAACATAATCAGAAGGCTTCTATTGCATTCATGTCTTGCTTGTAGGCTCCCCGTAGGCATTAGGTGGCAGATACAGGAACAAAGTGTTGAGCTAGATCAGCCTTTAGTCTAGTCCAGTTCTTAGGTGGGCATTTAAATGCATAATCTGTAACTGCTTAGCAGTACAAGTTATCTTTCCAAACTTATTGAGCATCTCTGCTGTGGGTTTATTTTCTAGATCTCCCCAAGACTCAGGCAATACTTCAAAAACTTAATTCTTACTTTTATAATGCTGATTTTTGTCCCTTGCTCAGATAGAAAGGTCTTTCACTAGTTCCAGAAGACCCATGCTGGAGAAGATCTCTGGAGGAACAGAAGTTTAAAACTTCCCCACAAAGTTTATCTGCATTCATATTCACTTGACACACAGCTGGCTTCTAGAATGACTTAGTCCCAGTGATTTCTGAGCCTGCATGGGTCAATACAGCTGTAGGAGACCAGGATTCAGATCCCTGCTCAGCTATGGAAACCCACTGGGTGACCTTGGACAAGTCACACTCTCTTAACCTCAGAGGAAGGCAAAACTCCCTTTTAACAAATCTTGCCAGAAAAACCCTGTGGTAAGGTCATGATAAGTTGGAAATGACTTGAAGGCACATAACACTGCCACTAGTGATTTCTAGAAGATCTCTATTGTTCATGCATGTAGAGACTTTTAGGGGGGCCTTCCATATCTAAAGAGGACCCTTCATGTGTGTTCATTCAAGTTGTATGTTGACTTAATGCAACTCCATGAATTTCATAGGGTTTTCTTAGGCAATGAATACTCAGAAATGGTTTGCCATTGCTTTCCTCTGAAAAAAAGCCAACACTGCATGGTATCCCGTGGCAGTCCCACATCCAAATACTATCTAGATGTGATGTTAGTGAGCACAATTTGCTCAGTTAATTTTCATTACTGTTTATCAGTAGTTTCTTAATGTGTGGCTAATATAGCTGAAAGCCAAACAGTTCATTGGATTGCTTAAATTAATTTTTTTGCTTATGGACTTTCATTTTAAAACATTTAAGAAATTTAGATTGACATGAAGGATATTCCCAAGCATTTTCTATTGAGAACCAATCATAGCTGACAATATTCAATAGATCTTATTTCTGTATAGCTTGATGCAAATTGTTTACTTCCAGATTTTATTTATCTAATTGGCTTTTATCATAGAGGTGACCTGCCATCCAATCACTGCAATTTTTCTCCAATACTGCTTCACTCATGGGAACTTAGGTGTAACAGTTTATTGCCTGAAGCAGAATAAATACAGTCAGCTATCCACATTTGCAGTTTGGATTTCACAGAGTTGATTATTCACAAGTTCTCCAACCCCTGCCTACTCCTCACGTCAGGCGCTTCTTTTCTGAGGGAACTTTCCCTCTCAGCTCTGATCAGGCCATGCAGCCCTTTAAAAACCCACATCTTGTTCTTTTCTATCAGCCACTGCCTGTTCATCTAAGGTCAGCTTACAGCCTGATTTCTCAGCACCACAAGCCCTCTCCCAGTGCCCCCTACACCCAGGGAAGGAGATGGGCAAGAGAGAGAGGAGGTATAGGGCTGCCATGTCAGCCCACCCCTTTCCCTCTCCTTCCCTCTTTCCCAGGTGTCTGTTCTCCTCACCATGCCTCAGTCCCCTTCCCACAGACACACACAACACACTTGCAAGTTGCAATTTTTCCACTTTTGCAGGAGTCCTGTGCCTCCTAACCCTAGCAAATATGGAAGGCTGACTGTGCTATTTACTTTCTCCTTTTGCCTACCCTCCAAATATTTTCTGGGTTTTCAGAAGTTGGCACACATGCCAACAGGTGGTCTGAAAGATAGCTTAACAATTTAAGGGTCTTGTCTGATCTTAAAGCACTAAATCTGAAATCCATTTTAAGGAGAGAATGCAATGTTTTCTGAATGGAAAGCACGGATAGCCGACCTGGGGATACACTCCATGTCTTAACTGGAGAGTGAGGCATTTGACAAGAATGTGTTAGAGTAGGGCAGGTGGGTCAGCCACATACATAATTACTCTGAAGTGACTGCTGTGACTTCTTTGGGCATCTGGTTTCTTTAGCTTCCCAGGGAGATAAATTTCATGGCAGGCATTTGCAACCTCTTGAGTCAGTATTGACACTCATTTTGGGGGATCTTGTAAGTCATGTGTCAAGTCAGGACCCCTCTGAAAGCAAACTCCTCTTTAGTGAAATCAGCTGATAAATTGACCTTAAAAGATGTGATCTGAAGCTGGTAATCCATTTTGTAGCAATTTAGTTATAGGTCAAGACACAAAACATCTGATGTGGCATGATACAAGGTTCATCAGTACTTGGGATCAGAGCACAGAATTTAGATGTAACCGGGATCTTATGAATGTTTTTTGTACCTGAATTGTAAGATGAGAATAGATAACTGGGCCTGGGGAGACTGCCATCATAAATGAACTGGGGAATTGTGAAGTCATATATTTCTTTCTGTCCAGAGAGAATATATTACATTTTAGTCAAAGAGAATCCTTTGAAGTATTGATTTCAATTTACCTTGCTTTTGAGATTATGCTTTGTAAATAGCACATACTTTTACTGATACTGATAACATTTTCCACTGCCTTGTGCCAAATTTCTACACACACTTTTTTTTCTTTTTTTTTTCCTTTTCTTTTTTTTGCTATTATGGTTTTGTGGTAATCTAATGACTTTGCTTGAATATATTGCTTGGGTCTTGAGAAATAAACACTATAGTATTTAGTTAGACCCTCTGCAAAATATTCCATTGTCACTTGAAAGCAGCCATACTAACACAAGGAAGAGACTGTTCTGTTCCAGCTGGTACTTACAGGAACTTTGTAATTATAACCTAGTTCCCAAATTTACTCTCTGTCACCACTTCACCCATCCCATTCTGTTTTCTTTCCATGTTGAGTCTTTTTAAGATTGTAAGCCTTGAGGGCAAGGACTATTACAAGGACAATTACTGCTCTGTATAAACCTTCTAAGAATTTGTGTACATACGTGAGCAGCACGGCAAAACTCCTTCAGACATGTAATAATAAAAAATAATATTCAGATCTGTACCTTGAAATAACAGCAAGTAACAGTTCCAGACTGCTAGAGAAATATACTAAAAACCTCCTTAGGAGCAAAGCTGCCTGTATTCTGAAAGCTGTTTTAAGAACAAAGCTACTTTTAAAAGTCCTATGTAGAAATCAATCTGGCACAAAAATATGCTTAGCTGGATAAGTGATTCCAGGTAAGTGCTATGAAATGCTTTATCTGTAATGAGTGAAAAATGATTACAGACTTCTTCTGGCTAGAAACGAAAAGATACCAGTAAAACTGTCTTTTGGCAATGCAAGGCTTGAACAGGGCACCTTGGGATTTCCAGTGCAGTTGTGAGAATTTCTTGCATTCAATTATTTTCATTTGGACTAAAAGTAAATCATTGTGTCTTTTCCCCCACTCTCTCTCTGCTGAGGAGAGAGACTCCCCACATGCAGTCCAGTTCTTCCCATGTTCTACGTGGAAGTAAGTCCCATGGTGCTCAATGTGCTTATTCCCAGTAAGTGTCTTTAGAATTGCAAGCTTAAATGTTGTAGGTCTTCCTTTCAGAGCTTAAGCAAGGGGCATTCTCTGCAGGAGCCAGCAAAATCTTCATTATAGTTATAAATATGCCAGCAGAACCTGACTTGTGTGTGTTATTAAAGGAGTTGGCAGGCACCCTTGAATCCTATCTTCTGACATAAGTGAAGTGTCTTATTTTCCCTCCTGCGAAAGAGCTCTTTTTCCCCTTGGAGAACATCTCTATGTGGATTCTCTTCCCTCTGGCTTCAGTTACAATTCATAGCAGATTTATCAGACTCCATCTTGATGAACAGTTAACACTGTTCAACACAAGGTAGCTTGATGATGCTTTACTCATTTTCAGTGTCTTGTACATTGGTTTTATATAACCCTGTTCTCTCATCAATATGACATCCTTTCAAGTATTTAAACGTGGCTATCATGTCCCTTCTTAACTTTCTCTTCTGCAGACTAAACATATCCAGCTCCTTAAGCTGCTCCTCATAGGGCATGGCTTCCAGGCCCTTCACCATTTTGGTCGCCCTCCTCTGGACATGCTCCAGCTTGTCAATATTCTTTTTGAAATGAGGTGCCCAGAACTGGACACAGTATTCCAGATGAGGTCTGACCAAAGCAGAATAGAGTGGTACTATTACTTTCCTCAATCTGAACACCATGCCTCTATTAATTCAATCAAGAATTGTTGGCTTTCTTGGCTGCTGCATCACACTGCTGACTCGTGTTCAGCTTGTAGTCTACTAAGACTCCTAGATTTCTTTCATAGGTACTTTTGTCCAGCCCGTGTCTCCCATCCTATATTTCTGTATTTTGTTTTTTCTGTCTAGGTATAGGACCTTACATTTCTCTTTGTCGAAATTGATTTTGTTAGCTTTGGCCTAGCAATCCAATCTGTCAAGCTTATTTTGAATTTTGATCCTGTCCTCTGGGGTATTAGCAACCCCTCCCAATTTGGTATCATCTGCAAATTTGATCAGCATGCCCTCTGTTCCTTCATCCAAGTCATTGATAAAGATATGGAATAGCACTGGACCCAGGGCAGAACCCTGTGGCACCCCACTAGTCACTTCTCTCCAGGATGAAGAGAAGCTATTAGTGAGTACCCTTTGGGTTCAGTTTGTTAACCAATTACAAATCCTTAACCAATTGCAAATTGGGGGTTAACTGGAATCAACATTATGATTCCAATAATTATCAATTTATTTCTTCATCCTCTCTGCAAAGTTATTTGTTCTTCTAAAAACCTGTGCATTAAATGCAATTAATGTTGTATCTAATTTGGGCTTGAAGGTAAAGAAGCTGCTAAAAGATAGGTCTAGGTGACTTTGCAAAGAGGCTGCCAAATATTAAGTTTCCTTCCAGGTCAGATGAATTGTTATATGAGTCACTCTCAGCCTCTTAGATCCTGTCTGGTAGAGTTTGCAGTCTTCAAGGCAACTCCTTTTAGACATTCATATACAACAACCTTCTTCAAGCTGTTCATGGCATGGCTTTGATGCCTGGGGATGATGGGAATTCTAGCCAAACACTTCTGGAGAGCCCCAGGTTTCAGACAGTTGATTGAAGATCTTGATAGAACACAAGCAAGAAATTGTAAATAGAGAATATGCCTTAAGTTTAGAATAGTTTGCAAGAATGTATCTTTCCAAGAGACCCCTGTTGCCATTGAGTGGGAAGTACAACAGATAGATAAGATGGGAGAAATTGAGATGATACAGAAAACAGTACATCTGTAACTACATCTCCAAAATTAGGATCTAGATTCTTACTCTGTGGCCATTACAATCATAGAAAGTAGTATCCTGGTCTCTTGGCTTGAGACTTGGGGCATGATTTCTACCCGACTTCTTTTCCTCTGAGTCTAGAAATGGTATTAACATGCAAAATGCCTTTAGACTTTTTTTAAACTCTCATAATTATAATCATGTCTCTCATAAGTACTTTTTGGTTTAGGTCAGTCTAACTTTAAGTCACCTAGCTTTAACTGACAATTGTACAGTTTACATTAAAAAAAAGCAATGCTAGCAATTTTCACACAGTGATTCCCAGTCTTGTTAGACTACAATTCCTAGCTACCCCAGCCATCATGAGCAGTGTCAGGGATTCTAGGAGTTGGAGTCCAGCATCATCTGGGGAGTCAGCTTTTGGAAACTATTGCACTAGGAAACTAAAGCTGGAATGCTCTTGATGGCTTACTCTAGTGTAATTGAGGATTATGCTACAGAACTGCTTTTTTGAGTTGTTGTTCAAGGAAGTATCTTGTACCTCCTAGCACAGTGATTTGTCCCCATCTGGACAATGCAAGAGATGAGAAGACCCATGGGAAGAGATGGAAAAACTGGGGAGACCTTCCCCCCTATTTTCATCCCAAAGCCATTTTTTTTCCAGAAACATTGAAAAATAAATTATAGGAAATTTTCTTGTAGAATGAAAAATAAGAAAAGGTGTTTATTCTCCACTCATTATTTCTATCAACTTTGCAGCAGGTAGACTTTTAGGTAAGACTGTGTACTGTATCTCATACTATTGCAATTCCTGTTCTTAGTTTCCTTTCCTCAGTTCTGGGAAGGAGTGATTTATGTCTGCTTGGCACTATGAGGGACTAAAAAGACAAAACAATTTTCTTTGCTTTATTAATATTGATTGTTTCTTCTGTCTTTGTTGGACTTTTGCCTGCTCCTCATAAACTGGTAAAACAGAAAAGTTTCTTTAGAATTCTGGTGTTGCTTGTAGCTAAGGACTTTGTAGCTCCATTTTAACAAAAAAATTAAATGCAAATTCAGTATAATTATTTTATGAATAAACTTTACTTTTAATATATCAAACACTATAATTTTACACTGTAGTTGTTATGCACCTACAAGTTGTTTCCAACTTATGGCAAATTATATGTACTTTATTTTTCTAAAGTAACAAAGTGATTTTAAATCTGTAAAGGATTTTAATATTGCTTTTTTCTCATTTTTACAAAGATTTCTCTCTCTTCCCCCCCCCCCCCCCACAGAATAGCTTTTTCAGTGTTTTCAAAATTTCTGGTAATTTTACCTCTCTGCCTAGCACTCAGTTGCAGTCCACCCCATTCACCTTCGATCTCAATAGTGACATCAGTTTAAATCAAATTGATTTAAACTGTGTTCTAAATTATTTCTTTCAATGGTTCTGTTTTAATGATTTAAATAATGAATGTGGATGATTGCCTTTAACCACCATTTTATTGTTCTGTTTCTTTAGAAAGCATGTACTGTATTTCTTTAGGTGTACATTAAGTAATCATTCTGAATTCTTTTCATTTTAATTGAAATTAATCATAAAGTGGGATTCCTTGCCTTTATGCCCAGACTCCTCTTCTTTATTCACTGGAGATACTCTGTATCTTCAAATTCTCTGTTCACTGACTTTCTCTGTCATTGCATTTGGAAAGGAAAATCCGAGAGAGGAAGAGCAAGCGTGCTTTTCATGTACATAACCTGCAGAATAGAACTGACCAAATTATTTCCCATCTCCTTAAATGGCTGTTAACATATTCACAGAATATAAATAAAAGTTGTTTTATTAGAATTCATGATGATGTCTTTGACCTAGGCTCTCTTTTCTAACTGTTCTGGGAACATCTTGGAATGTTATTTAAATTTTAAAAATCTGATTTAAACAGTATCTGGTTTTTAATTGTTTTTTAAAAGTCACTGGTATTTAGAATCATAGAATCATAGAGTTGGAAGAGACCCCAGGGGCCATCGAGTCCAACCCCCTGCTATGCAGGAACCCACATCAAAGCATTCCCAACAGATGGCCATCCACCCTCTGCTTAAAACCCTCCAAAGAAGGAGACTCTACCACACTCCAAGGCAGCATATTCCACTGCCAAACAGCTCTGACAATCAGGAAGTTCTTCCTGAGGTTCAGATGGAATCTCCTTTCCTAACTTAAATCCATTATTCCCTGTCTTAGTCTCTGGAGCAACAGAAAACAAGCCCGCCCCTCCTCAACATGACATCCCTTCAAATATTTAAACATGAGTGTCATGTCCCCTCTTACCCTTCTCTTCTGCAGACTTTTTATTTGTCAAGCCTGCTAATGGAACTTATATTTTGCAAGTATGAAATATGATCTTGGTTAATTTTCCAGAGCCAGAATAACATATGTAAACCATATGTATTTTTCTAATTTCCAGAGTGTGATTCATCAGCCCAGTTTTTCTTCATTTGCAAATCTGCACTGATTTCATATAGATATGGAGTATGGGAAACATGCAGTAAAGATGTCTACACTGCTGCACAGCACCTGTCAATCAGTCCTAAAAATAATCATTGAGGAAAGTGGTTCTTGTTGGCTTCTGTCCATGACTGTGAAAGAGAAGATCACTCTGAAGCACTGTTGTGGCTAAAGGAATATGTTTAGAGGTCAATGCTTAACACCTTTCTGTAGATTCTACTCTCTTGTTAATATTCTTGCAGTATTTGGGCTTACCTTTTTCAGCAGCACAACTTCTTTTTTCTTTTTGATGGAACAGTCAGAAGGAGTGCTCCAGTGCATACAGGGGCTAACTTTCTGCTCCTGGGACATTTGATGCTCAAGGGGTCCACACAATGTGTCCAAGTTGGGGAGAGGGGATGGAAGTGGCTGGAAATTCACCCCTGGAGCCCTTTCAGGCTGTACAGTTATAATGCTATGATTCACTTTAACTCTCATGGCAATATCCTGTGGAATCCTAGGATTTGTAGTCCAGTGAAACACAAAGCTCTGTCTGAACATCCTAAATCCTCCCTCCCGAAAAAGCAAATCCCAGGGTTTCATAGGATGTTGCCATGGCACCCGATGTGGAATAATAGTGTTATTGACTACGTAACATGAAGTGGTCCTGGAACAGAATATTCAGTGAATCCTAAGGTATAAAGTTAAGCAAGTTCATAAAACGGAATTTCCCCTTTTTCATCAACAGCTTGGCCAAGACTACTCTGCTCCCTGTCCCCAGGGCTGATTTACAGATCTGGAGGTTGAGCATATTGAAGTTTCACCCATTACAAGTGTTCTTTTCCTTCTTCCAGAAAATGGAAATCAGAAAGCATAGTAGTGGTGTCATTAAAAAACAACAACACTTAAACTCAATCCAGATGTCCACCTTTGTTGGAAAATAATAGAAAATCTTCTGTATTTGTGTATGTTTTAAAACTTTTGATTTCTTACCTTGGTGGTTTTTTTTCCTGTCATAGTATAATCTTTGCCATGTACCGGTAATTAGCACTGCCTAAGAAACCCATATTGTTGCCTTCTGTTTTAGTATGATAGGGTTTGTGCTGGAAGGGACAGGGTGTTTATCAGTTTCTGGGTAAGGGAGAATGAAATTTTACTTTCAGTTGTCTCCTTTTAGCTTCTGCCCACATTTCTGTTTTTGTTTGTGAGTAGAGCTGGAAGAGGGAGGGAACTGAAGGGAAAGATAATGAATGTCCTTGATCTAGGATTCTGAAGCAAGTATGTGATTCTTAGGGTACAACATAGTTATCTACATGTTTACTCAGAAGTAATTTCCACTGTGTTCCGTGAGCCTAACTCCTAGGTAATTGTACATAAAACTGCAGTTTTAATGACAGCAGATTCTATAATATTCAGGCAAATAGATCATTGTTTACCACCAAAATAGGGTCTATCCACCTCCAATCTTACTTTTTTCCCATTTAGCACAGTGCCAAAGACTCAGTAGTACATTCAGTGCTTCTAGCTGTTTATCTGTATATATTTTTAAAATCTCACACTCATGGCCAAAACTCTACTATGGCAGGGGAATGCTAATAAACTAGTATTGAGCCACCTTACTGGTAGCTGGCATGCTGTTTCTGATCTTTTGGAGATTCCCCTGATAAACGGTTGAAGAACCCCATGTTTTTTGGTAATTAATTCAAAATACTTGCTGACTTCTAAGTAATGTTTTTACTGGATCCTGAATGATCATCTTGGTTTTGCAGCATTGGGACGTCTTCAAATATGTGACTGAAGTATTCATCTTGGTTCCAGCACTTCTAGGATTGAAGGGCAACTTAGAGATGACACTAGCCTCTCGACTTTCTACAGCTGTGAGTATTTTGGTCTTTGGACAGTGTGTATTATGCCAGATGGGTATTCCTCATATCTGAACTCGGCATTTCCCCCTTTCTACATATATAGATTTGAAGTGGTGCTGATTTACAAAAGCCTTCCCCGGTCCAATACCCTCCAGGTGCTTGGGGTTGAATTTCCCATCAGCTTAACCATTATGGTCACCAGACATGGATGGTGAGAATTTTACTCTAAAACAGTGGTTCTCAACCTTCCTAATGCCGCGACCCTTTGATACAGTTCCTCATGTTGTGGTAACCCCCAACCATAAAGTTATTTATTATTTACAATGCCTCCCCCCCCCGGCAAAGGCCACCTCGCTGGCCGGGTATGGGGGGAGTGGGCAAGGAGGGAAAGAGGAGCCGCGCGTCTCCCCCGGGAGAAAACTCCGAGAACCCCCCGGCTCTGCTTCTGCTTCACTCTTGTTTCCGCTGGGGGGGCAGTGTGGGAAAAGTTTCCAGAGTGTCAACCCTGGCCGGGAGGGGGGAGGAATCCCAGCACCTTTGTCTTTTGTGCCAGGCGCAGCTTGCCCCCCCGAAAAAGCGCCGCCTTGCAGCTCCCCAGCCCTTCCACAGCGCCCCCCTCCGTGGGGAGTGGGGCAGGGGCCGTGGCGAGGAGGGGGCCTGCCCCCCGTGCTGCTGCTGCCCCTCCAAGCTGGCCCGTCAGATGGAAGGTTCTCCCGGTAGTGGAGAAGGGGAGCAATTTCAGTCCCTTCTGAACAGGGGGCAGGAGGATGCGAGCACGTGGGTCGCGCTTGCGCACCACCACTCCTGCTGTGGCGATGCTGTGGCCACACGCGCTCCTGCCAAAGGGGGCAGGAGGACACGAGCGCGTGGCTCGTGCTTGCGCACCACCACCGAGGAGGGAATGGAGCCTAAGACCATCGGAAATACATATTTTCCGATGGTCTTAGGCAACCCCTGTGAAAGGGTCGTTCAACCCCCAAAGGGGTCGCGACCCACAGATTGAGAACCGCTGCTGTAAAGGATCTGGATGATACCTACTTGTGGAAGATTGACTCATGGCTGAGAACGACCTCATTCTCAAAAAACAATCTTCTTCCTGTTACCTTTTCAATCAAACAAGTAGGGCTTGAAAAATGTTCAATCGCTTCAAATGAAGTGATTTCTGACTTAAAGAGCTGAATGCTCTTAAAAGCAGAGGTTGTCACTTGCATGAATTTAAACTATACTGGGAATGTGTACATATATAGTTGCTGTTTTCACTTCACTTAGCAAAGCTTCTCTACCTTTGATGCCACTGTTCAGATTTATTCTCTTTTTTAAAATCTCATTAGCAATGCATTTGCCAAATTACAATTTGGTCTTCAAACTCATTTGTGAGCTCTGTAGCCAAAGCCAAACCTTGACTGCCAAAAGCAAAAATCCAAGGGATTTTGCTAAAAATGTGATTCTGACACTGTTCCAGAGGCACAGCATTGTTTTCTGTCTTGCTATAAGACGTGGTCAATCACTTCTGAATTTGGTGAATGAACATGCAGGCTTCTTACATGTGTATATAGGTAAATGAATGTCAAAATATGGCCATTGACCTTAGTTTTAATCAAGTCTGTTCTTTAGATGTGAAGGCAATGAATAAAATAAGATCATTTTACTGAACAAATAGGAGAATGCTATGGCTTGAGACCTTCTTTTCTCTTGGAGAACAGCATTCATAGAATGGTGCTTTCCTTCCTGCCTCTCTTCTCCCTCTGCAAATATGTTCATGGAGTTCAGAAGGTTCTTTTGAATGATTTGGGACATAATTTAGTTATTCAAATGAAGCATGGAGCTGGTGGAAGTATATTGTTCTGGCTGTGCAGGAAGGTCAAGTGGGAGAGAAGGAATGGGTTCCATAACTAACTCTTAGCTATGCTACCAGTTGGTCTGTGGGGCATATGCTTCTCCCCACACCTTTGAAAAACATTTTCATTCTAGCAGAGCTACATTTGGAGTCCTTGAAGCATGGCTTGATGCGTACTGATGCTTGCGTGCCTTCATTGTGCATTCTTAGCATTGTAGCAGCTGCTTGCCCAGTGGGACTACTTTGGAAATATGCTATTTACTTCATCACCTCCACAGAATTAGAACTCCTGCTAACATAAGGGCAGGGAGCTATAAAAAACTGAGCTAAGAGAGCAAACTACTGCAGAATCCTTCACCTTCTACAAGAAAAAGGTATGAGGCTCTTGCAAGCAGCCTTCACTGTTTCTTAGGTGTACTCTCTTCTTGCCTTAACAAAAGTTTTGAAGGCAGTGTTGCCAGCTAGCATCTGTTGCTACCCCTCAGTCTGGCAGATGATGAGATAAACTCCCCTGCTCCAGTTTCTTCTATACAGTTATGCTTTTAACAATATCTCTTCTCCTTTACTACTTCCTCTTCCTTGCTTTCAGTAGTATAAGTGGCTTCTAGGCCTGCAAGTCTGTGGCACCATTGTCTTAAACTTGAAATTCTTCAGTAGAGAACTGCTAACTTTATTGCTCCTTACACTTATATCCCAACATTCTTCCAGTCACCTCTAGTCAGCATAGATGGTTCCATTCAACACTTTATCCTTACACAGTCCTATGATGTAGGTCAGGCAGAGAGAGAGAGAGAGATTGAGACTGGCCCAAAGTTACCTAGTTGAGTTTTGTAGCCCAGGGGACTTGAACCTGCGTATCTTAAGTCTCAGTCTAACATTTTAACTGCTACACCATATTGTTTCTCAGTGTTTTCCTTTCAGTGAATTACTTTCCTTCTCAGTAGCTGTGAGAGTGGATTCCCACTTGGTGCCTCGGAATGCCTCCTTTGTGGTGACACTGTATATGTGAAGGCATCGAGTGATGTCTTCTGGGTCATTTCATGTGTGGTGACATGGGCTGGAAAGGACAAGGTAACACTGTGTATATCATCTTCACCAGGATACATGCCAGGCAGTGATCATTCCATCAAAAAAGTGATGGATTCACCTTCCTCTGGCACGGTGCAATCTCTCAAAAATGGTGGCCCCAATGTTTATCCATGTTACTGCTAATTTCCTAATTCAACCACCCCAATGAAGTATCTGAGCTGGCCATGTTTTCTGCCTCTCACATAAATGCTTGAGCCACAGAGCTCTTCAACTGTCTCTCCTCCTGTCACCCCATGACCTTGACCTGAGCACTGTTTCTTTCCTCTAAATAGGCCTGCACTGAACTATGCTTCCATGGGACTTGTGTCACAGCCATACAGCTTAAGCCTCTCTGGCATTCC
Source organism: Ctenosaura bakeri (assembly GCA_948474755.1). NCBI lineage: Eukaryota > Metazoa > Chordata > Lepidosauria > Squamata > Iguanidae > Ctenosaura > Ctenosaura bakeri. The sequence continues at coordinate 1,829 of CAOLHI010002416.1, read as the reverse complement.
AGCAGGGCTTAATGGCTCTGGCAGGAAAAGAGGCTTGGCAAAGAAATTAGACACCCCCTTGCTGGGAGAAAACTTTTTACTCTTTCCCACCCTCCTCCTGTCACTCTGGCAAGCTGTTATATGTAGGGAGTAGGTTTGCTTAAAGCAGTGTTCCCCAAATTGTCACCTTCATGGTATGTTGAACTACAATGTTGATTAACCCAGATGGTTCCTCCTGCTGACTGAGGCAATGGGAGTTGTAATCTCACACTACTGGAGGATACTGGTTTGGGGAAGGTTGACTTAAAGCATCGTGGTATAGTAATACAATCTAAGCACTGAACAAGTATAGAAGTTGGCTTACCCCAGTCATGAAGTGTCTGCTGTGCTCTGTGTTTAACTTTCTTAAAGAGTAATGAATGTAATTGTTGATGAGAACAATCTAGCTTGGGAAAGGTTTTTAATTCTTGTGAGCTGCCTTGGGTCCATGTCAGGAAGAAGACTGGATATAAATTAAATAAATAAAATGTTCTTGTAACTCTTCCAACCACTCATAGGAATGACTTGAGGCCTCTTGAATGGGAGAGCCTCTCCAGCATTCTTGTGCCAATCAGCGAATACAGTAGTTTTCTTCCTTCCTCAGCCATTTATGAGGAATGTGGCAAATATTGTGCTAGTATTACTAATTTATATTTGAAGCTCCCATTTTTATGTATGAGATGAGAACATAGCTAAGATGATAAAAGTGAGGGCTGTAGTGTGGAGTCTAGCAATACCTTTAAGATTAACTGATTTATTTCAGTATAAGTTTTCTTGGGTGTCAGTCTGCTTCTTTAGATCCACTGATAGGGTGATATTAAAGCAGAGTTACTTAGCTGTACAGGAGAGGTAGAGTATAATATGGTACAGAAAGAGGGATATTGTGACTTTAGCCATAAACTATCAAAGAGCTGTATAAGATGATGCAGTGTTGTCATGAGTTACACATATAACAAAAAAACCAAAAGAAAAAATTATCCACAGAAAAGATTCCTACTTCGAAGGAATAGATTTTTGGATGCATAGATTTTATTGGTTTCAAAGTTCAGGACCAAAGAACAGCAACTGGACAAATGTACTTAAATACCTGTGACTTTAATCTCTCTCTATCAGTGCATTGGAAGGAATGAAATCCATTAAAAACTCACACTGAAATAAATCACTTAGTCTTGAATGTACTCCCCCTTCCTTTTCTTTTTATGATGTAACAGACTGACACTGTGATTTCTTTGAAAGCTGCTAGAAAAGCTGACTTTTCCTTCAGTGCCAAATGTTATCAGACCGGATGTATGATGGAAGATGTTTCCTGCCCTACAGTGGTCTTTCCTCTTCACAGTTTCTTTTAATATTGCCAAACAGTAGACTTGAGATATTCAGATGCCTTCTGAGATACATGTTCTTGATATTTTGAGTATAGTTTCTTACCTTTTATTTGTAGATAATTCTGCTAATGTTAGCACAAGAATTCGAGGGGATGATGCAGTTGGTCCATTCCCCAACAAATATCTGGTCACTGTGCATGTTTCAACCATGGTTAAGTGACATGTCATGGACCACCAAGTAGGACTGTGAGAAATTTGAAGAGATTTCATAGTTTGCATATGGACAATTCCAAGGATCAGTCCCTGACACATCTGTCAAATAGTATTGGCTAAGACAAATTTTCCTTTGAAATTGTAGGATTTCATGTCATTCTCATTACTGGATGAAAAGGATAATTAATTGGATAGAGAGTAGATTCCAGTAATGGCTGAGATGGAATTTCAGTTTCCCCCCTAAATATATTTCTTTATTTAAAGCCATTTGTTTTT